>CM059780.1:89519342-89749009 GCA_030435695.1 Brachymystax lenok tsinlingensis
GGGTTTTTGGCCTCAGTATTACCAGCGGGTCTTCCACTAAGGCTGTTATGTCCTAACTGTAGGGTTTTTGGCCTCAGTATTACCAGCGGGTCTTCCACTAAGGCTGTTATGTCCTAACTGCAGGGTTTTTGGCCTCAGTATTACCAGCGGGTCTTCCACTAAGGCTGTTATGTCCTAACTGCAGGGTTTTTGGCCTCAGTATTACCAGCGGGTCTTCCACTAAGGCTGTTATGTCCTAACTGCAGGGTTTTTGGCCTCAGTATTACCAGCGGGTCTTCCACTAAGGCTGTTATGTCCTAACTGCAGGGTTTTTGGCCTCAGTATTACCAGCGGGTCTTCCACTAAGGCTGTTATGTCCTAACTGCAGGGTTTTTGGCCTCAGTATTACCAGCGGGTCTTCCACTAAGGCTGTTATGTCCTAACTGCAGGGTTTTTGGCCTCAGAATTACCAGCGGGTCTTCCACTAAGGCTGTTATGTCCTAACTGCAGGGTTTCTGGCCTCAGTATTACCAGCGGGTCTTCCACTAAGGCTGTTATGTCCTAACTGCAGGGTTTTTGGCCTCAGTATTACCAGCGGGTCTTCCACTAAGGCTGTTATGTCCTAACTGCAGGGTTTTTGGCCTCAGTATTACCAGCGGGTCTTCCACTAAGGCTGTTATGTCCTAACTGCAGGGTTTTTGGCCTCAGTATTACCAGCGGTCTTCCACTAAGGCTGTTATGTCCTAACTGCAGGGTTTTTGGCCTCAGTATTACCAGCGGGTCTTCCACTAAGGCTGTTATGTCCTAACTGCAGGGTTTTTGGCCTCAGTATTACCAGCGGGTCTTCCACTAAGGCTGTTATGTTCTAACTGCAGGGTTTTTGGCCTCAGTATTACAAGCAGGTCTTCCACTAAGGCTGTTATGTCCTAACTGCAGGGTTTCTGGCCTCAGTATTACAAGCGGGTCTTCCACTAAGGCTGTTACTGAATGTCCTAATTGGTGAGTTAATTGCAAATATGTGGCATTATGCGAATGGTAACATTAAACATCTATGTTTTTATTGTATTTACTACAGTATCTATCTTTGAACTACAACACCAAAGCTTCTTTTTACATTGAATTGTATAGTAGTTCACATAAGACAGGTTTTATTTTTGCCAGCAGTATTAGGGTCATGGTTGAAATATGAAGCATCCTTGAAATGCAGACAGTGGTGTATTTAGTGAGGCTTTAGAACATAAAAGAGATCACTACATTATTCCTACCTGTTGGTTTATATTCCAAGTAGCAATTAGCTAGCGATGCTGCCTGGGTGGTTGGGTTACTGTATAATGGTCTTATTGTGTTTCTAGCTGGACAGTTGGGTTACTGTATAATGGTCTTATTGTGTTTCTACCTGGACAGTTGGGTTACTGTATAATGGTGTTATTGTGTTTCTACCTGGACAGTTGGGTTACTGTATAATGGTCTTATTGTGTTACTACCTGGACAGTTGGGTTACTGTATAATGGTCTCATTGTGTTTCTACCTGGACAGTTGGGTTACTGTATAATGGTCTTATTGTGTTTCTACCTGGACAGTTGGGTTACTGTATAAGGGTGTTATTGTGTTTCTACCTGGACAGTTGGGTTACTGTATAATGGTCTCATTGTGTTTCTACCTGGACAGTTGGGTTACTGTATAATGGTGTTATTGTGTTACTACCTGGACAGTTGGGTGACTGTATAATGGTGTTATTGTGTTACTACCTGGACAGTTGGGTTACTGTATAATGGTCTTATTGTGTTTCTACCTGGACAGTTGGGTTACTGTATAATGGTCTTATTGTGTTACTACCTGGACAGTTGGGTTACTGTATAATGGTGTTATTGTGTTACTACCTGGACAGTTGGGTTACTGGTTACTGTTACTACCCCTCCTCTCCCTTCATTCTCTCCCTGTACCTCCTCATTGATATGGATGAGGAGAGGGAACTTAATTTTGCTGAAGTGGACATGCTTAAACCAAGGGTCAACACGTCATTATTGGATTCAGAAAATGAGTCTTGGAGGAACCAGACCATGTCTACCTCTGTATCTTCTCTCTCTCTCTCTCTCTCTCTCTCTCTCTCTCTCTCTCTCTCTCTCTCTCTCTCTCTCTCTTTCTCATCAATTCAATTTAAATTTCAATTTAAGGGCTTTATTGACAGTGGAAACATATGTTTACAATGTCAAAGGAAGTGAAATAGGTTAAAAACAAATTACAGTAAACATTACACTGACAAAAGTTCCAAAATAATAAAGATATTTCACATTAAATAAGCATAAATATGGGTTGTATTTACAATGGTGTTTGTTCTTCACTGGTTGACCTTTCCTTGTGGCAACAGGTCACAAATCTTGCTGCTGTGATGGAACACTGTGATATTTCACCCAATAGATATGGGAGTTGATCAAAATTGGGTTTGTTTTCTAATTCTTTGTGGGTCTGTGTTAATCTGAGTTAATCCTATCTGAATATGTGTCTCTAATATGGTCATACATTTGGCAGGAAGTTAGGAAGTGCAGCTCAGTTTCCATCTCATTTTGTGGGCAGTGTGAACATAACCCGTCTTCTCTTGAGAGCCAGCTCTAATACACATTCAGATGTCATAAATCAACACTGCAGAGCTCTCGCTGTCCTCTGCCGTGCCTTGATTGTTTTACTGTTGATGATATCTGGAAATGTTCATGAACACCCTGGCCCATTCTACTGTTGCTAGACCCAATTCTGACTTGTGCTCTGATATCTGCTTCACTGACTTCAGCTCTCGTAAAAGCCTGGGTTTTCTTCACGTTAACACTAAAAGCTTATGACCTAAAATGGATCAATTGAAAGTGTGGGTTCACAGCTCCAATCCAGATGTGTTGGTCATTACTGAGACTTGGTTAAGGAAGAGTGTTTTGAATACTGATGTTAACCTTTCTGGTTACTACCTTTTCCGTCAAGACAGATCATTACCAAGGAACACATTCAGTGCTCGGTTATCTCCACCAAATTTGATCTGCTGGTTTTAAGCATTAAACTTTCAAATAGCTCTTTGTTGACTGTTGCTGGGTGTTATCGTCTTCCGTCTGCTCCAGGCCTGTACCCTACCTGCCCTAAGCTCTCTCCTTGCCCCTTACACTAAGTTTGAATTTGTCCTGCTAGGTGACCTAAACTGGGACATGCTTACACCACCTGACCAAGTCCTAAAGCAATAGGACTCCCTAAATCTTTCTCAGATTATTACCAATCCCACAAGGTATGACTCCAAACACCCAGAAAAGGCTACTCTCCTTGATGTTATCCTCACAAATAATCCTGATAGGTATCAGTCTGTTGTTTTCTGTAATGACCTTAGTGATCACTGTTTTACAGCCTGTGTTCGTAATGGCTGCTCAGTGAAACGACCTGTCCTGATTTGTCATAGACGCTTGCTAAATAACTTTAATAATGAGCAAGTCTTCCTTCAGGACCTGGCCTCTGTAAATTGGTATAGAATCAGCTTGATCCCCTCTGTTGAAGATGCTTGGAACGTATTATTTGATATTTTCAGTGGTATTGTTAACAAACAAAATAAATACTCCCCCATAAAGAACATTTGAATTCTAAACAGATTCAGCCCCTGGTTCGACCGTAATCTTGCAGAGTTACTCCACCCCAAGAATTGCATTTGGCGAAAGGCTCGGCACACACACACTCAGGCTGACTGGCTCTCGTTCAGGCAAATGAGAAATAAGTGCACTCAGGCTATCCGGAAGGCCAAAGTTAGTTACTTTAAGGAGCAGTTCTCTCTCTGTCTAACCCCAAGAAGTTCTGGAAAACAGTTAACCTCTCAGGGATTGCTGGGGCGCTAATCCCGACACTACCAGGTGAAATGTAAGGCGCCAAATTCAAAATCCAAAAGTTGAATTATTAAACATCCACCAATATACAAGTGTTCCATACTCATCAAAAGCTCTGTTTCTTGGCAATATCACAGCGTTGTCAGATTTCAAAAAGGCTTTACGGCAAAAGCAGCACATTTGATTGTTTGAGGGTAGCACCTCACATATTTTTCCCATAGCCATGAATCGATTAGCCATCATGGCACACACATAACACATTTCACAGCGAAAACAAATCAATTACCTGTTGAAGAACTTCTGCTGAGGTCATCCTAAGTGTCCAACGAAGACAATCCATGGTTCTTTTGTTAGAAAAAGTAATGTATTTTATCCATAAATCTCCATTTGGTTTGCGCGTTATAATCAGAAACGACAGCTTCCACTCCTCCATTGAAACGTGACGCAAACTCGTTCATCTTATACCTATAAACTTGTCCAAGAACAATCGAACATAGTTTTAAATGTATCCTTAGGAACACTTTTACGTATATTTACTATTATATATCAACCGGAATATAAACTGATCGATAAAGACGGTAAAAAAGACACTGCGCGCTTTGTCGGGAACGCGCACTGGGTACTGTTTACATAAAAAGGTCACTTCCTGGTTTGCTCTTCTTCTCTGGTCTAATTCATCCAAATTGAAAAGTTACACTGTCTTGAGACTGTTGACATCTAAAGGAAGCGATGGGTACTGCATTCATATGCCCTTATATGGTCATTTTCATGAGGGAGGGGTTACAAATGAGCAATGTGTCAAAATCACTTTTTCCAGGACAGAAATTCCTCGGGGTTTCGCCTGCCATATGCGTTCTGTTTCACTCACAGACAAATGGTTAACACTTCTGGAAAATTCAGAGTGTTTCCTATCCAATGGTACGAAATATGTGCATATCCTATTTTCTGGGCCTGAATGGGAGGCATTTTACTTTGGGCACGCCAGGCTCTCCAAAACCGACCCCTCAGCTGCCACTCCCTAACAAGTTAAAGACCTGGAGAATAAATCCTCCTCCTCACAGCTGTCCATGTCCCTTAATGTCGATGATGTGGTTGTTAGTGACAAGAAGCACATGGCTGAGCTCTTTAAATCACCACTTCATTAAGTCAGGATTCCTATTTGACTCAGCCATGCATCCTTGCCCGTCCAACATTTCCTCATCTCCCAGCCCTTCTAATGCGACTAGCCCAATGCTTCTCCCTCTTTTCCCCGCTACAAAGTTCCTCCGAGGTGCTAAAAGAGCTCCTTGATCTTTATCCCCAAATATAATCTGGGTCAGATGGTTTAGACCCTTTCTTCTTTAAGGTTGCTGCCCCTATCATCTCCAACCTTTTAACCTGTCTCTTCTTTCTGGGGAGGTTCCCATTGCTTGGAAGGCAGCCACGGTGTGTCCTTTATTTAAAGGGGGAGATCAAGCTGATCCTAACTGTTAATAGGCCTATTTCTATGTTGCCCTGTTTATCAAACGTTTTGGAAAAACCTGTCAATAATCAACTGACTGGCTTTCTTGATGTCTGTAGTATTCTCTCTGGTATGCAATCTGGTTTCTGCTCAGGTTATGGATGTGTCACTGCAACCTTAAAGGTCCTCAATGATGTCACCATTGCCCTTGATTCTAAGCAATGTTGTGTTGCTATTTTTATTGACTTGGCCAAAGCTTTTAATACGGTAGACCATTCCATTCTTGTGGGCCGGCTAAGGAATATTGGTGTCTCTGAGGGATCTTTGGTCTGGTTTGCTAACTACCTCTCTCAAAGAGTGCTGTGTATAAAGTCAGAAAATCTGCTGTCTCATCCACTGCCTGTCACCAAGGGAGTACATCAAGGCTCGATCCTAGGCCCCACGCTCTTCTCAATTTACATCAACAACATAGCTCAGGCAGTAGGAAGCTCTCTCATCCATGTATATGCAGATGGTACAGTCTTATACTCATCTGGCCCCTCCCTGGATTTTGTATTAAACGCTCTCCAACAAAGCTTTCTTAGTGTCCAACAAGCCTTTTCTACCCTTAACCTTGTGCTGTACACCTCCAAAACAAAGGTCATGTGGTTTGGTAAGAGGAATGCCCCTCTCCCCACAGGTGTGATTACTACCTCCTGAGGGTTTAGAGATCGAGGTAGTCACCTCATACAAGTACTTGGGAGTATGGCTAGACGGTACACTGTCCATCTCTCTGCACATATCAAAGCTGCAGGCTAAGGTTAAATATAGACTTGGTTTCCTCTATCGTAATCGCTCTTCTTTCAGCCCAACTGCCAAACTAACCCTGATTCAGATGACCATCCTACCCATGCTAGATTACGGAGACATACTTTATAGATCGGCAGGTAAGAGCGCTCACGAGCGGCTAGATGTTCTTTACCATTCGGCCATCAGATTTGCCACCAATGCTCCTTATAGGACACATCACTGCACTCTATACTCCTCTGTAAACTGGTCATCTCTGTATACCCGTCGCAAGACCCACTGGTTGATTCTTATTTATAAAACCCTCTTAGGCCTCACTCTGAAATATCTACTACAGCCCTCATCCTCCACATACATCACATGTTCTGCCAGTCACATTCTGTTAAAGGTCCCCAGAGCACACACATGCCTGGGTCGCTCCTCTTTTCCGTTCACTGCAGCTAGCGACTGGAACGAGCTGCAACAAACACTCAAGCTGGACAGTTTTATCTCCATCTCTTCATTCAAAGACTCAATCATGGACACTCTTACTGACAGTTGTGGCTGCTTTGTGTGATGTATTGTTGTCTCTACCTTCTTGCCCTTTGTGCTGTTGTCTGTGCCCAATAATGTTTGTAGCCTGTGTTGTGTTGCTACCATGTTGTTGTCATGTGGTGTTGCTACCATGTTGTTGTCATGTGGTGTTGCTACCATGTTGTTGTCATGTGGTGTTGCTACCATGTTGTTGTCATGTTGTGTTGCTACCATGTTGTTGTCATGTGGTGTTGCTACCATGTTGTTGCCATGTGGTGTTGCTACCATGTTGTTGTCGTGTGGTGTTGCTACCATGTTGTTGTCGTGTGGTGTTGCTACCATGTTGTTGTCATGTGGTGTTGCTACCATGTTGTTGTCATGTGGTGTTGCTACCATGTTGTTGTCATGTGGTGTTGCTACCATGTTGTTGTCATGTGGTGTTGCTACTATGTTGTTTTCGTGCTGTGTTGCTACCATGTTGTTGTCATGTTGTGTTGCTACCATGTTGTTGTCGTGCTGTGTTGCTACCATGTTGTTGTCATGTTGTGTTGCTACCATGTTGTTGTCATGTGGTGTTGCTACCATGTTGTTGTAATGTGGTGTTGCTACCATGTTGTTGTCATGTTGTGTTGCTACCATGTTGTTGTCATGTTGTGTTGCTACCATGTTGTTGTCATGTTGTGTTGCTACCATGTTGTTGTCATGTGGTGTTGCTACCATGTTGTTGTAATGTGGTGTTGCTACCATGTTGTTGTCATGTTGTGTTGCTACCATGTTGTTGTCATGTTGTGTTGCTACCATGGTGTTGTCATGTGGTGTTGCTACCATGTTGTTGTCATGTGGTGTTGCTACCATGCTGTGTTGTCATGTGGTGTTGCTACCATGTTGTTGTAATGTGGTGTTGCTACCATGTTTTTGTCATGTTGTGTTGCTACCATGTTGTTGTCATGTGGTGTTGCTACCATGTTGTTGTCATGTTGTGTTGATACCATGTTGTTGTCATGTTATGTTGCTACCATGTTTTTGTCATGTGGTGTTGCTACCATGTTGTTGTCATGTGGTGTTGCTACCATGTTGTTGTCATGTGGTGTTGTTACCATGCTGTGTTGTCATGTGTTGCTGCCATGCTGTGTTGTCATGTGTTGCTGCCATGCTATGTTGTTGTCTTAGGTCACTCTTTATGTAGTGTTGTGGTGTTTCTCTTGTCATGCTGTCTCTCTCCTGTGTTTTGTCCATTATTTTTTAATTGTATATTTTTTATCCCGAGCCCCGTCCCAGCAGGAGGCCTTTGCCTTTTGGTAGGCCGTTATTGTAAATACGAATTTGTTCTTAACTGACTTGCCTAGTTAAATAAAGGTTAAATAAAGATAACTACGGCAGCCTTTCTCAATAGCAAGGCTATGCTCACTGAGTCTGTACATAGTCAAAGCTTTCCTTAAGTTTGGGTCAGTCACAGTGGTCAGGTATTCTGCCACTGTGTACTCTCAGTTTAGGGCCAAATAGCATTCTAGTTTGCTCTGTTTTTTTGTTAATTCTTTCCAATGTGTTAAGTAATTATCTTTTTGTTTTCTCATGATTTGGTTGGGTCTAATTGTGTTGCTGTCCTGGGGCTCTGTGGGGTCCGTTTGTGTTTGTGAACAGAGCCCCAGGACCAGCTTGCTTAGGGGACTCTTCTCCAGGTTCATCTCTCTGTAGGTGATGGCTTTGTTATGGAAGGTTTGGGAATCGCTTCCTTTTAGGTGGTTGTAGAATTTAACGGCTCTATTCTGAATTTTTATAACGCAGTCTCTCAATTTGGTGTTTGTCCCATTTTGTGAATTCTTGGTTGGTGAGTGGACCCCAGACCTCACAACCATAAATCTCTCTCTCTCGCTCTCTCTCTGTCACTCTCTCCCTAGCTCTCTCTCTCTCTCTTTCTCTCTCTCTCAATTCAATTAAAATCAAAGGGCTTAATTGACATAGGAAACAGTTTCCAACTGATTTTGTTTCTCTTTCTCTCTCAATTCAATTCAATTAAATGTGCTTTATTGGCATGACGTAACAATGTACATATTGCCAAAGCTTTACTTTGGAGATTTACAATATTAACATAATTAATAATAATAATCAATATTGTCAACAAGACAACAGTAACAACAATAACCAAGGGTCAAAACAAGCAGACATTGAACAATAACAATAAGCATAGAGGACATGTGCAGGTTGATTGGTCTGTCGGACACTGTCCCTCATCTTATGGCAGGCAGCAATGTAGTGCGCTGCCAAACTACAGTGCTCTCTCTCTCTCTCTCTCTCTCTCTCTCTCTCTCTCTCTCTCTCTCTCTCTCTCTCTCTCTCTGTCTCTGTCTCTGTCTCTCTCTCTCTGTCTCTCTCTGTCTCTCTCTCTCTCTGTCTCTCTCTCTGTCTCTCTCTACATGCATATTGATGGAGAATTAGAGTATTTTTCTGCATCATGCAGGTGGATGGCTACAGGCATATGGGTTAGAGAGGTTTGGGAAAGAAAAGTCATGGAGAGAGGAGAGGAAGACCGCTAGCCTGGCAGAGTGTGTGTTTGTGTGTAAGAACACCACTGCTTTATATTCACTCTTCTCTCCCTCCCTGCCTCCCTGCCTCCCTCCCTGCCTCCCTGCCAATTTGCCTGCGTCCCTGCCTGCCTCCTTGCCTCCCTCCCTCCCTCCCTGCACGCCTCCCTCCCTCCCTCCCTGCATGCTGCCTCCCTGCCTGCCTGCCTCCCTCCCTCCCTCCTCCCTCCCTGCCTCCCCCCCTCCCTCCCTGCCTCCCTCCCTCCCTCCCTGCATGCTGCCTCCCTGCCTGCCTGCCTCCCTCCCTCCCTCCTCCCCTCCCTCCTCACCCCCTCCCTCCCTCCTCCCTCCCTCCTCCTCACCCCCTCCCTCCCTGCCTGCCTGCCTCCCTCCCTCCCTCCCTCCCTCCCTCCCTCCCTCCTCACCCCCTCCCTCCCTGCCTCCCTCCCTCCCTCCCCTGCTGCCTCCCTGCCTGCCTGCCTCCCTCCCTCCCTCCCTCCCTCCCCTCCCTCCTCCCCCTCCCTCCCTCCCTCCCTGCACGCCTCCCTCCCTCCCTCCCTGCATGCTGCCTCCCTCCCTCCATCCCTCCCTCCCTCCTCCCTCCCTCCTCACCCCCTCCCTCCCTGCCTGCCTGCCTCCCTCCCTCCTCACCCCCTCCCTCCCTACCTCCCTCCCTCCCTCCCTCCCTCCCTGCGTGCTGCCTCCCTGCCTGCCTGCCTCCCTCCCTCCCTCCCTCCCTCCTCCCCTCCCTCCTCACCCCCTCCCTCCCTGCCTCCCTGCCTCCCTCCCTCCCTGCATGCTGCCTCCCTGCCTGCCTGCCTCCCTCCCTCCCTCCCTCCCTCCCTCCCTCCCTCCCTCCCTCCCTCCCTCCCTCCCTCCCTCCTCCTCCCTCCTCCTCACCCCCTCCCTCCCTGCCTCCCTCCCTCCCTCCCTCCTCACCTCCTCCCTCCCTGCCTGCCTGCCTCCCTCCCTCCCTCCTCCCTCCCTCCTCACCCCCTCCCTCCCTGCCTCCCTGCCTCCCTCCCTCCCTGCCTTCCTGCGTAGTATCTGGCAGCAGGCTCACACACTCACATTGCCTGGGTTGGGAAGATGGAGTACAGCAGTCTGCTCTATGTCTGCATCCCAAATGGCACCCTATTCCCTATACATATAGAGCATTCATTTAGAACTGAGCCCTATGGGTCCTGGTCTAAAGTAGTTCACTATATAGGGAACAGGGTGCCATCTGAGACAGAGCCCAGGAATGTTCTGCTTTGACCTCAAAGGACACTTAAAAGGGAAGTGCGGTCACTGCACAACATGATTGTTTGTATTGGTCCCATAAAGCCCTCTGTTTATTTAGTTGATATCTGTTTAAGGTTTTGTTGGTGGAGAACTGCTTCCATATCACCCAGGGCCCGCTTAGTGCCTGATGCTGTGTGTCTGTGTGATGCTGTAGTGTGTCTGTTTGATGTGTGTGTGTGTGTGAGCCTGTGTGTGTGAGCCTGTGTGTGTGAGCCTGTGTGTGTGTGTGTGTGTGTGTGTGTGTGTGAGCCTGTGTGTGTGTGTGTGTGTGTGTGTGTGTGTGTGTGTGTGTGTGTGTGTGTGTGTGTGTGTTTGATGCTGTGTGAGTTTGTTTGATGCTGTAATTTATTCTGATTGTAGACTGAGAACTAATGTAGTGTTTTTTTTTCTCTGTTCCTAATTGCATTCATTACATCATACAGTCAGGAAAGACAAACGATGCATCCCAGGTGACACCCTATTCCCTGCATAGTGCACTACTCGTGACCAGATCCCTGATCAATATAGGGAGTAGGGTGCCATTTGGGACGCAGACCCAAGATGACAGAGCTCATCTGCATTACAATCCTTCCATCCAGATTCACAGACTACATGACTAGCATAGATAATGTGGCCTCCATACAGATTCACAGACTACATGACTAGCAGAGATAATGTGGCCTCCATACAGATTCACAGACTACATGACTAGCAGAGATAATGTGGCCTCTATACAGATTCACAGACTACCTGACTTGCAGAGATAATGTGGCCTCTATACAGATTCACAGACTACATGACTAGCAGAGATAATGTGGCCTCCATACAGATTCACAGACTACCTGACTTGCAGAGATAATGTGGCCTCCATACAGATTCACAGACTACATGACTAGCAGAGATAATGTGGCCTCTATACAGATTCACAGACTACATGACTAGCATAGATAATGTGGCCTCCATACAGATTCACAGACTACAAGACTAGCAGAGATAATGTGGCCTCCATACAGATTCACAGACTACCTGACTAGCAGAGATAATGTGGCCTCTATACAGATTCACAGACTACATGACTAGCAGAGATAATGTGGCCTCCATACAGATTCACAGACTACCTGACTAGCAGAGATAATGTGGCCTCTATACAGATTCACAGACTACCTGACTTGCAGAGATAATGTGGCCTCTATACAGATTCACAGACTACATGACTAGCAGAGATAATGTGGCCTCCATACAGATTCACAGACTACCTGACTTGCAGAGATAATGTGGCCTCCATCCAGATTCACAGACTACATGACTAGCAGAGATAATGTGGCCTCCATCCAGATTCACAGACTACATGACTAGCAGAAATAATGTGGCCTCCATACAGATTCACAGACTACCTTAGCAGAGATAATGTGGCCATCCAGATGCACAAACTATGTGACTAGCAGAGATAATGTGGCCATCCAGATGCACAAACTATGTGACTAGCAGAGATAATGTGGCCATCCAGATGCACAAACTACGTGACTAGCAGAGATAATGTGACACACTTACCTCTTGTATCTACCATGCCGTCCAGGTTATTTTCCTAAAGGTAAAAAAAAGGGGTTCATTTAACCTCCAATTTGGGTACTTTGGTAACTTTGCGCTGGGTATTGGACATAACACATGCTGGGTTATTTTGACCCAGCCAGTTGGGGTTCATGAGTTAGGTTGTTGGGATTACCCAAACATGGATTCATTTAACCATCAGTTGGGTATTTGTTTTACTTTCATGCTGGTTGACCTAGCAGCTGGGTCATTTGGAATGTAATCCTTTTTGTAATTTTCAGGAGGAGTAGCCTATTAGGAGTGTAGCTTTCAGATAGATCTTATTGGCCACCCGTGAGAGTAAATGTCACTCCTGTTCATCATTCTCTCTCTCTCTCTCTCTCTCTCTCTCTCTCTCTCTCTCTCTCTCTCTCTCTCTCTCTCTCTCACATACTGCAAATCACAGTTTTCCTTAAAATGTTTAGCATTTTACACATTGTTCTAGAACATTAATATTATGTATGGCATATTAGGATAAGGTGGTATCCATCCCAAAACTGGGATTTGCAGGCTACTGGGAACTACAAGAATGTAAATGTTCACCAACCCAACCCTGCTCTTTTTAAAGAAACAACAAACTAGGTTACTCACCGTCTGCAACCCAGGAGTTGGGTCAACCAAACAACTCAGCATTTATTTTTTTGTGTTGTTATGCCAGCTGTGTAGTACTGCAATTTGGCTTGCCCAAATATATTGTCTGAATCCCAAATGGCACCCTATTCCCTTCGAAGTGCACTACTCGTGACCAGGGCCCATAGTGCACTAGATTGGGAATAGGTTGCCATTTGAGACAAAGCCCTTCTCCTTCTATTTTGCTACCACAGCTTGTGGGAGACAAACATTGCTGACCTTTTAAAAACTTAGTAAGTGCATGAGTGCTGGTCCAACAGTAGCAGGGTCCCATGTTGAGAGAGAGAGAGAGAGAGAGAGAGAGAGAGAGAGAGAGAGAGAGAGAGAGAGAAGGGCCATGCCAAGAAAAAACCCCAGCGATGATTAGAGGAAAAGGTTCCTGTGGGAGACTAAAAGCAGAGAGGGAACGCAGTAAAACAGGAGTGGAGCGATGAATCCCTAATCGGATGACGAGCAGAAAGAGAGGGAGGAGAGGGTTTTCACCTTTGCCTTCCCACCACTGCTGAGAGATAAGCTGCCTATTAACAGGAGAAGTTGGGCTGATAATGTTTCAATATTAACTTGACAGGTTACGTCCCCGAGGGTTAAGTTAACTTTCTTTCACGTCACTTCATATCTTTAACTGATGTTAACATACATTTCTGACCTACTGAATAAGGGATATTTATTTTCTTAATCACCATAAGGAAAGGCTAAGACTTAACTTGTGCTGAACAAGGAGCTACAAGAAATTTCGGCAAATTTAATTCAGAAATGCAAGACACATTTTCTCTTAGGAACACCTGTCTAGAACAAACTCCTTAGCAGACCCACACAGATATATTACAGTCAGCTATTCCCCTTACTGGCCTACAAACCAGAGCAAACATTCATACCAGGACAGTCATTCAAACCAGAACAGTCATTCATACCAGTACTATACCTCCTAGAAGAGAGAACAGACATTAATACCAGTACTATACCTCCTAGAGGAGAGAACAGACATTCATACCAGTACTATACCTCCTAGAAGAGAGAACAGTCATTCATACCAGTACTATACCTCCTAGAAGAGAGAACAGACATTAATACCAGTACTATACCTCTTAGAAGAGAGAACAGTCATTCATACCAGTACTATACCTCCTAGAAGAGAGAACAGACATTAATACCAGTACTATACCTCCTAGAAGAGAGAACAGACATTAATACCAGTACTATACCTCCTAGAAGAGAGAACAGTCATTCATACCAGTACTATACCTCCTAGAAGAGAGAACAGACATTAATACCAGTACTATACCTCCTAGAGGAGAGACCAGACATTCATACCAGTAAAATACCTCCTAGAAGAGAGACCAGACATTCATACCAGTACTATACCTCCTAGAGGAGAGACCAGACATTCATACCAGTAAAATACCTCCTAGAAGAGAGACCAGACATTCATACCAGTAAAATACCTCCTAGAAGAGAGACCAGACATTAATACCAGTACTATACCTCTTAGAAGAGAGAACAGTCATTCATACCAGTACTATACCTCCTAGAAGAGAGAACAGACATTAATACCAGTACTATACCTCCTAGAGGAGAGAACAGACATTCATACCAGTACTATACCTCCTAGAAGAGAGAACAGTCATTCATACCAGTACTATACCTCCTAGAAGAGAGAACAGACATTAATACCAGTACTATACCTCTTAGAAGAGAGAACAGTCATTCATACCAGTACTATACCTCCTAGAAGAGAGAACAGACATTAATACCAGTACTATACCTCCTAGAAGAGAGAACAGACATTAATACCAGTACTATACCTCCTAGAAGAGAGAACAGTCATTCATACCAGTACTATACCTCCTAGAAGAGAGAACAGACATTAATACCAGTACTATACCTCCTAGAGGAGAGACCAGACATTCATACCAGTAAAATACCTCCTAGAAGAGAGACCAGACATTCATACCAGTACTATACCTCCTAGAGGAGAGACCAGACATTCATACCAGTAAAATACCTCCTAGAAGAGAGACCAGACATTCATACCAGTACTATACCTTCTAGAAGAGAGAACAGTCATTCACACCAGTACTATACCTCCTAGAAGAGAGAACAGTCATTCATACCAGTACTATACCTCCTAGTAGAGAGAACAGTCATTTATCACCCCTTTTTCCAGAGCAGAGAACAGACCCCCATTCATCTTAATTAAAACCTCTCTGTTTTGACTGTGATTTTGACATAGTGACTTTTTAAAGCCATGGTTTGTTTGGTTAGTGGGTAATATTGGTTATTGACCACTTGTGGATCGCCCATTAGGGGAGGTGGCGGTATCCAACCTGATAGTCTGGAGTGTTTCTGCTGCCCGGTCAAGGAATTTAAGTGGTTCCATGTGACTGTTAAGATTGTGTGAAACACACACACACTCATACACATAAACAGGCTCATGCATGGACACACATGGACACAAACACACACATGGACACACATAGACACATGGACACAAACACACACATGGACACACATAGACACATGGACACAAACACACACATGGACACACATAGACACACGGAGGCACATGGACACACAGACACACACATGGACACACATAGAGACACATGGACACATACACATGGACACGGACAGACATAGACACACGGAGACACATGGACACAAACACACACATGGACACACATGGACACACATGGACACAAACACACACATGGACACAGATTGACACATAGACACACATGGACACAAACACACACATGGACACACATAGACACATGGACACAAACACACACATGGACACACATAGACACATGGACACAAACACACACATGGACACACATGGACACAAACACACACATGGACACACATAGACACACGGAGACACATGGACACACAGACACACACATTGAGACACATGGACACAGACACACACATGGACACATACACATGGACACGGACAAACATAGACACACAGAGACACATGGACACACATGGACACAGACACACACATGGACACACACATGGACACACATAGAGACACATGGACACATACACATGGACACGGACAGACATAGACACACGGAGACACATGGACACAAACACACACATGGACACTCATGGACACAGACACACACATGGACACAGACACACACATGGACACATACACATACACATGGACACGGACACTCATCAAATCAAATCAAATTTTATTTGTCACATACACATGGTTAGCAGATGTTAATGCGAGTGTAGCGAAATGCTTGTGCTTCTAGTTCCGACCATGCAGTAGTATCTAACAAGTAATCTAACAAATTCACAACAACTACCTTATACACACAAGAGTAAAGGAATGAATACGAGTATGTACATATAAATATATGGATGAGCGATGGCTGATTGGCATAGGCAAGATGCAGTAGATGGCATGGAGTACAGTATATACACATATATATATATATATATATATGAGATGAGTAATGTAGGATATGTAAACATGATATAAATGACATTGTTTAAAGTGCCTAGTGATACATTATTTCATCCAATTATAATTATAATAAAATCCTGGACACACGGAGACACATGGACACACATGGACACATGGACACAAATGGACACAGACACACACATGGACACAGACACACACATGGACACATACACATGGACACGGACACTCATAGACACACGGAGACACATGGACACACACGGAGACACATGGACATACATGGAGACACATGGACATACATGGAGACATATGGAGACAAATGGACATACATGGAGACACATGGACATACATGGAGACACATGTGCACACATGGACACACATGGACATACATGGAGACACATGGACACACACGGATACGCACAGACACACATGGACACACATGGAGACACATGGACACACACGAAGACACACAGAGACACATGGGCACACATGGAGAAACATGGAGACACATGGACACACATGGTGACACACAGAAACACACGAAGACACACAGAGACACATGGGCACACATGGACACACATGGAGACACATGGAGACACATAGAGACACATGGACACACATGGACACACATGGAGACACATGGACACACATGAAGACACACATGGAGACACATGGACACACATGGAGACACATGGACACACATGGAGACACATGGACACACATGGAGACACACATGGATACACATGGGGAGACTCATGGACACACATGGAGACGCATGGAGACACATGGACACACGTGGAGACACATAGAGACACACATGGATACACATGGACACATATGGAGACACATGGAGACACACACAAACACTCACACACACAGATGCAGTCCAGGCCTTAAGCTGTCATTGGTTTGATAAGCTTTAATTATGGAAGCACCCAAAAATACTGGTATACTGTTTTGAAGAATATTGTAGTTGATGTCAGCCAATGTTTATTTTGGTATCCATTGTTGAGTGATTTCACAGCTCCTTTGATAATGTGCAACAGCCTCATTAGTCCACCAGCAGGCCTGTAGTGAGAACAGCCTCGTTAGTCCACCAGCAGGCCGGTAGTGAGAACAGCCTCGCTAGTCCACCAGCAGGCCTGTAGTGAGAACAGCCTCGCTAGTCCACCAGCAGGCCTGTAGTGAGAACAGCCTCGTTAGTCCACCAGCAGGCCTGTAGTGAGAACAGCCTCGTTAGTCCACCAGCAGGCCTGTAGTGAGAACAGCCTCGTTAGTCCACCAGCAGGCCTGTAGTGAGAACAGCCTCGTTAGTCCACCAGCAGGCCGGTAGTGAGAACAGCCTCGTTAGTCCACCAGCAGGCCTGTAGTGAGAACAGCCTCGTTAGTCCACCAGCAGGCCTGTAGTGAGAACAGCCTCGCTAGTCCACCAGCAGGCCTGTAGTGAGAACAGCCTCGTTAGTCCACCAGCAGGCCTGTAGTGAGAACAGCCTCGCTAGTCCACCAGCAGGCCTGTAGTGAGAACAGCCTCGTTAGTCCACCAGCAGGTCTGTAGTGAGAACAGCCTCGTTAGTCCACCAGCAGGCCGGTAGTGAGAACAGCCTCGCTAGTCCACCAGCAGTCCTGTAGTGAGAACAGCCTCGTTAGTCCACCAGCAGGCCTGTAGTGAGAACAGCCTCGCTAGTCCACCAGCAGGCCGGTAGTGAGAACAGCCTCGCTAGTCCACCAGCAGGCCTGTAGTGAGAACAGCCTCGTTAGTCCACCAGCAGGCCGGTAGTGAGAACAGCCTCGCTAGTCCACCAGCAGGCCTGTAGTGAGAACAGCCTCGTTAGTCCACCAGCAGGCCTGTAGTGAGAACAGCCTCGTTAGTCCACCAGCAGGCCTGTAGTGAGAACAGCCTCGTTAGTCCACCAGCAGGCCTGTAGTGAGAACAGCCTCGTTAGTCCACCAGCAGGCCTGTAGTGAGAACAGCCTCGTTAGTCCACCAGCAGGTCTGTAGTGAGAACAGCCTCGTTAGTCCACCAGCAGGCCTGTAGTGAGAACAGCCTCGTTAGTCCACCAGCAGGCCGGTAGTGAGAACAGCCTCGCTAGTCCACCAGCAGGCCTGTAGTGAGAACAGCCTCGTTAGTCCACCAGCAGGCCGGTAGTGAGAACAGCCTCGCTAGTCCACCAGCAGGCCTGTAGTGAGAACAGCCTCGTTAGTCCACCAGCAGGCCTGTAGTGAGAACAGCCTCGTTAGTCCACCAGCAGGCCGGTAGTGAGAACAGCCTCGTTAGTCCACCAGCAGGCCTGTAGTGAGAACAGCCTCGCTAGTCCACCAGCAGGCCTGTAGTGAGAACAGCCTCGTTAGTCCACCAGCAGGCCTGTAGTGAGAACAGCCTCGTTAGTCCACCAGCAGGCCTGTAGTGAGAACAGCCTCGCTAGTCCACCAGCAGGCCGGTAGTGAGAACAGCCTCGCTAGTCCACCAGCAGGCCTGTAGTGAGAACAGCCTCATTAGTCCACCAGCAGGCCTGTAGTGAGAACAGCCTCGTTAGTCCACCAGCAGGTCTGTAGTGAGAACAGCCTCGTTAGTCCACCAGCAGGCCTGTAGTGAGAACAGCCTCGTTAGTCCACCAGCAGGCCTGTAGTGAGAACAGCCTCGTTAGTCCACCAGCAGACCTGTAGTGAGAACAGCCTCGTTAGTCCACCAGCAGGCCGGTAGTGAGAACAGCCTCGTTAGTCCACCAGCAGGCCTGTAGGTGAGAACAGCCTCGTAGTCCACCAGCAGGCTCAGTGAGAACAGCCTGCTAGTCCACCAGCAGGCCTGTAGGTGAGAACAGCCTCGTAGTCCACCAGCAGGCCTGTAGTGAGAACAGCCTCAAGTTAGTCCACCAGCAGGCCTGTAGTGAGAACAGCCTCGCTAGTCCACCAGCAGGCCTGTAGTGAGAACAGCCTCGTTAGTCCACCAGCAGGCCTGTAGTGAGAACAGCCTCGTTAGTCCACCAGCAGGCCTGTAGTGAGAACAGCCTCGTTAGTCCACCAGCAGGCCTGTAGTGAGAACAGCCTAGTCCACCAGCAGGCCTGTAGTGAGAACAGCCTGTTAGTCCACCAGCAGGCCTGTAGTGAGAACAGCCTCGCTAGTCCACCAGCAGGCCTGTAGTGAGAACAGCCTCGTTAGTCCACCAGCAGGCCTGTAGTGAGAACAGCCTCGCTAGTCCACCAGCAGGCCTGTAGTGAGAACAGCCTCGCTAGTCCACCAGCAGGCCTGTAGTGAGAACAGCCTCGCTAGTCCACCAGCAGGCCTGTAGTGAGAACAGCCTCGTTAGTCCACCAGCAGGCCTGTAGTGAGAACAGCCTCGTTAGTCCACCAGCAGGCCTGTAGTGAGAACAGCCTCGCTAGTCCACCAGCAGGCCTGTAGTGAGAACAGCCTCGCTAGTCCACCAGCAGGCCTGTAGTGAGAACAGCCTCGTTAGTCCACCAGCAGGCCTGTAGTGAGAACAGCCTCGTTAGTCCACCAGCAGGCCTGTAGTGAGAACAGCCTCGCTAGTCCACCAGCAGGCCTGTAGTGAGAACAGCCTCGCTAGTCCACCAGCAGGCCTGTAGTGAGAACAGCCTCGTTAGTCCACCAGCAGGCCTGTAGTGAGAACAGCCTCGCTGATGGTTCAAGATGGTTCAAAGAGAAAACAGACTAATTCATATATTTCTTTAAAGCATCTAATCAACAATGGTAATATTTAAAAACTTTTTACGACAAATACTATTGGCAAAATAGAATAAGTGTGTAAAAAATATACAAAAGGGTATTTCATGCTGAAACCCTCTTATTAAACACCAATGGTATTCACTAAGTTGATGGTTTAAATAATGTTTTACAGCTTTGTGATTCATTAAAAATATATATATAATTACAGACAACTTTGATCATCTGAAATACCAAAACGGCCACTGGATGTCATCTTACAACATACACAGAAAAATGTAAATATAAACGCAACATGCTACAATTTCAAAGATTTTACTGAGTTACAGTCAGTCAATTTAAATAATTAAATGAAGCCCTAATCTATAGATTTCACAAGACTTGGAATACAGATATGCATCTGTTGGTCACAGATACCTTACACATTTTTTTAGGGGTTTGGATCAGAAAACCAATCAGTATCTGGTGTGACATTTGCCTCATGCAGCGCGACACATAGAGTTGATCAGACTGATGATTATGGCCTGTGGAATGTTGTCCCAATCCTCTTCAATGGCTGTGCGAAGTTGCTGGATATTGGCAGGAACTGGAACACGCTGTCGTACACCTGGATCCAGAGCATCCCAAACATGCTCAATGGGTGACATGTCTGGTGAGTATGCAGGCCATGGAAGAACTGGGACATTTTCAGCGTCCAGAAATTGTGTACAGATCCTTGCGTCATGGGGCTGTGCATTACCATGCTGAAACATGAGGTGATGGTGGTGGATGAACGGCACGACAATGGACCTCAGGCTCTCATCACGGTATCTCTGTGCATTCAAATTGCTATCAATAAAATGCAATTGTGTTTGTTGTCCATAGCTTATGCCTGCCCACACCATAACCCCACCGACATCATGGGGCACTCACATTTACATCAGCAAACCGCTCATCCACAGAACGCCATGAACACTGTCTACAATCAGTCCAGTACAGTTGAAACCCGGGATTCATCCGAGCATTTGCCCACTGAAGTTAGTTACGACGCCAAACTACAGTGGAGTCAAGACCCTGGTGAGGACGACGAGCACACAGATGAGCTTCCCTGAGACTGTTTCTGACGGTTTGGGCAGACAGTCTTCGGTTGTGGAAACCCACAGTTTCGTCAGCTGTCCGGGTGGCTGGTCTCAGACCATCCCACAGGTGAAGAAGCCGGATGTGGAGTTCCTGGGCTGGCGCTGTTACACGTGGTCTGCGGTTGTGAGGCCGGTTGGATGTTCTGCCAAACTCTCTAAAACAACGTTGGAGGTGGCTTACGGTAGAGAAATTAACATTCAATTCTCCGGCATCAGCTCTGGAGGACATTCCTGCAGTCAGCATGCCAACTGCATCCCTCAAAACTTGAGACATCTGTGGCATTGTGTTGTGTGACAAAACTGCCTGCCCCTCCCTCTCCAATGTCTCCTCCCTCTCTACTGTCTCCTCCCTCTCCACTGTCTCCTACCTCTCTACCTGCTCCTCCCTCTCTACTGGCTCCTCCCTCTCTACCTGCCCTTCCCTCTCTACTGTCTCCTCCCTCTCTACTGTCTCCTCCCTCTCTACTGTCTCCTCCCTCTCTACCTGCTCTTCCCTCTCTACCTGCTCCTCCCTCTCTACCTGCTCCTCCCTCTCCACTGTCTCCTCCCTCTCTACCTGCTCTCCCTCTCTACCTGCTCCTCCCTCTCTACCTGCTCCTCCCTCTCTACTGTCTCCTCCCTCTCTACTGTCTCCTCCCTCTCCACTGTCTCCTCCCTCTCTACTGTCTCCTCCCTCTCTACTGTCTCCTCCCTCTCTACTGTCTCCTCCCTCTCTACTGTCTCCTCCCTCTCTACTGTCTCCTCCCTCTCCACTGTCTCCTCCCTCTCTACTGTCTCCTCCCTCTCTACTGTCTCCTCCCTCTCTACCTGCTCCTCCCTCTCTACTGTCTCCTCCCTCTCTACCTGCTCCTCCCTCTCTACTGTCTCCTCCCTCTCTACCTGCTCCTCCCTCTCTACCTGCTCCTCCCTCTCTCCTCTCCACTGTCTCCTCCCTCTACCTCCTCCCTCTCTACTCTCTCTCCCTCTCTACTGTGCTCCCTCCCTCTCTACTGTCTCCTCCCTCTCTACTGTCTCCTACCTGCTCTCCCCTACTGTCTGCTCCTCCTCTACCTGCTCCACTGTCTCCTCCTCACTGTCTCCCCTCCCTCTCTACCTGCTCTCCCTCTCCCTGTCTCCTCCTCTCTGCTCCTCCCTCTCTACTGTCTCCTCCCTCTCTACTGTCTCCTCCCTCTCTACTGTCTCCTCCTCTACTCTACTGTCTCCTCCCTCTCTACTCCGCTCCTCCCTCTCTCACTGTCTCCCTCCCTCTCTTACTCCCTCTCACTGTCTCCCTCCTCCCACTGTCCTCCCTCTCTACTGTCTCCCTCCCTCTCTTCTCTGCTCCTCCCTCTCTCCTCCCTCTCTACTCCCTCTCTACTGTCTCCTCCCTCTACTGTCTCCCTCTCTACTCTCCTCCCTCTCTACCTGTCCTCCTCTCTACCTGCTCCCTCCCTCTCACTGTCTCCCTCCCTCTGCTCCCTCCTCCTCTCTACTGTCTCCTCCTCTACTGTCTCCTCCCTCTCTACTGTCTCTCCTCTCCTCCCTGTCTCCTCCTCTCTCTCACCTGCTCCCTCCCTCTACTGCCCCTCCCTCTCTCCTGCTCCTCCCTCTCTACTGTCTCCTCCTCTCTACCTGTCTCCTCCCTCTCTACTGTCTCCTCCTCTCTACCTGCTCCTCCCCTCTCACTCTCCTCCCTCTCCACTGTCTCCTCCCTCTCTACTGTCTCCTCCTCTCTACCTGCTCCTCCTCTCTCTACCTGTCTCCTCCCTCCACCTGCTCCTCCCTCTCCACTGTCTCCTCCCTCCTCTCTACTGTCTCCTCCCTCTACTGTGCTCCTCCTCTCTACCTGCTCCTCCCTCTCTACTGTCTCCCTCCCCTCTCTACTGTCTCCTCCCCTCTCTACCTGCCCCCTCCCTCTATACTGTCTCCTCCCTCTCTCCCTCTCCTCTCCTCCTCTCTACCTGCTCCTCCCTCTCTACTGCTCTCCTCTCTCTACTGTCTCCCTCCTCTCTACTGTCTCCCTCCCTCTCTACTGTCTCCTCCCTCTACCTGCTCCTCCCTCTCTACTGTCTCCTCCCTCTCTACCTGCTCCTCCCTCTCCACTCTCTACCTGCTCCTCCCTCTCTACTGTCTCCTCCCTCTCTTCCTACTCCTCCCTCTCTACCTGCTCCTCCCTCTCTACCTGCTCCTCCCTCTCCTCTCCACTGTCTCCTCCCTCTCTACTGTCTCCTCCCTCTCTACTGTCTCCTCCCTCTCTACCTGCTCCTCCCTCTCTACTGTCTCCTCCCTCTCTACTGTCTCCTCCCTCTCTACCTGCTCCTCCCTCTCTACTGTCTCCTCCCTCTCTACTGCTCCTCCCTCTCTACTGTCTCCTCCCTCTCTACCTGCTCCTCCCTCTCTACCTGCTCCTCCCTCTCCACTGTCTCCTCCCTCTCTACTGTCTCCTCCCTCTCTACTGTCTCCTCCCTCTCCACTGTCTCCTCCCTCTCTACTGTCTCCTCCCTCTCCACTGTCTCCTCCCTCTCTACCTGCTCCTCCCTCTCCACTCTCTCCTCCCTCTCCTCTATCTCCCCTCTCCACTGTCTCCCCTCTTTACTCATTGTCTCTACGCATTCGATAGTTACATCCGCGTTACCGACTTCAGACGTGAGCAAAACAGAGAACACCACCGTGTTCGTGAGAGTCTCCCCTTTCCATAGAATGGAATAGGCTATAACCATTCTGATGGTTCCGTGGGAAGACCGATTTTCAGTGCTGTCTCATGGTCTGACAAACACCGCTGTAGCTCGGTCACCTTTCTCCGCAGATGCGGAAGGCCGACACTGGCGGACGTGGTGGATTGAGACGCAACCCGTGCAACAGAAAACCCCCTGATTTCTCTTAAACGGATGGATTCTGATGGGGATCCCGTTATTATGTTACTTAGATTGACGCACGGGTCCACCAATAGACTCGTCCGGATGTTATTAATTGTCCACGAGATCAATTAATAGAACAGTCATTGAGTTGATGGAGCGTTTCTATTGATCTGTAGTTGGGCTTTACTCTCAACTACATCCTTGGTGTTCTGTTCCGTCCGGGTTCCAGCCTGCGCCTGCAACCATCAACAGCCACTAACTAGTAGAATTGTGGAACGAGTGAATGGATTTGCAAAATGTAAAAACAAATCCCTTTTTCTGAAGTTGAAACTATACAGTTGACAGATGAAGCTGCAGCGAGGAGATGTGAGCGTGTAGATATATTCTCAGATCTAGTAGAGTTCATCTTCCTGTAGTCAGGACCTCACATTCTTTATTTCTTTACTTTAGTCCTTTCTGAGGTCTGTCCTTCTAGTCCTAATGCAGTGTCTAACGTCACGGTAACAACCTTCTGAGGTCTGTCCTTCTAGTCCTAATGCAGTGTCTAACGTCATGGTAACAACCTTCTGAGGTCTGTCCTTCTAGTCCTAATGCGGTGTCTAACGTCATGGTAACAACCTTCTGAGGTCTGTCCTTCTAGTCCTAATGCGGTGTCTAACGTCACGGTAACAACCTTCTGAGGTCTGTCCTTCTAGTCCTAATGCGGTGTCTAACGTCACGGTAACAACCTTCTGAGGTCTGTTCTTCTAGTCCTAATGCAGTGTCTAACGTCACGGTAACAACCTTCTGAGGTCTGTCCTTCTAGTCCTAATGCAGTGTCTAACGTCATGGTAACAACCTTCTGAGGTCTATTCTTCTAGTCCTAATGCAGTGTCTAACGTCACGGTAACAACCTTCTGAGGTCTGTTCTTCTAGTCCTAATGCAGTGTCTAACGTCACGGTAACAACCTTCTGAGGTCTGTACTTCTAGTCCTAATGCAGTGTCTAACGTCATGGTAACAACCTTCTGAGGTCTATTCTTCTAGTCCTAATGCAGTGTCTAACGTCATGGTAACAACCTTCTGAGGTCTGTTCTTCTAGTCCTAATGCAGTGTCTAACGTCATGGTAACAACCTTCTGAGGTCTGTTCTTCTAGTCCTAATGCAGTGTCTAACGTCATGGTAACAACCTTCTGAGGTCTGTCCTTCTAGTCCTGATGCAGTGTCTAACGTCATGGTAACAACCTTCTGAGGTCTGTCCTTCTAGTCCTGATGCAGTGTCTAACGTCATGGTAACAACCTTCTGAGGTCTGTCCTTCTAGTCCTGAGCTGGATCACATCATAATACTGGACCTATCTCTGAGACACACAGAGACAGAGACAGAGACAGAGACAGAGACAGAGACAGACACAGGCACAGGCACAGGCAAAGGCACAGACACAGAGACAGATACAGACACAGAGACAGACACAGAGACAGACACAGAGACAGACACAGAGACAGACTGACTGACTGACATACACACACACAGACAAAGACACACAGACACAAACAGAGACACACAGACACATACAGAGACACACAGACAAACCGACACACCGACAGACAGACACACAGACAGCATTTAACCTCTCCTAGTCTCATTCTCTCTCTCTTCTCTATGGCAGTATTTAATCTCTCCTAGTCTCATTCTCTCTCTCTTCTCTATAGCAGTATTTAACCTCTCCTAGTCTCATTCTCTCTCTCTTCTCTATGGCAGTATTTAACCTCTCCTAGTCTCATTCTCTCTCTCTTCTCTATATCAGTATTTAACCTCTCCTAGTCTCATTCTCTCTCTTCTCTATAGCAGTATTTAACCTCTCCTAGTCTCATTCTCTCTCTTCTCTATAGCAGTATTTAACCTCTCCTAGTCTCATTCTCTCTCTCTTCTCTATAGCAGTATTTAACCTCTCCTAGTCTCATTCTCTCTCTCTTATCTATAGCAGTATTTAACCTCTCCTAGTCTCATTCTCTCTCTCTTATCTATAGCAGTATTTAACCTCTCCTAGTCTCATTCTCTCTCTCTTCTCTATAGCAGCATTTAACATCTCCTAGTCTCATTCTCTCTTCCTTCTCTGTAGCAGTATTTAACCTCTCCTAGTCTCATTCTCTCTCTCTTCTCTATAGCAGTATTTAACCTCTCCTAGTCTCATTCGCTCCCTTCTCTATAGCTGCATTTCACAATAGCATTCCTTTATTTTCATCTCTTTTAAATGTGAACCAGTGTGAAACCGCGTCTCATTCTCCCAGTGCTCCTGTGATCTACTGTCACAATAGATGAAACAAATATTCTCACTGAGTAAAAGCAGAATCTCTCCCATCTTTTAGTGTCCCCTTGTGATGTTCAAGTGCCTTGAATACAAAAGCCGGTGAAATATTATGTTTGTTTTTGGGACGTTTTTTTTCTTCTCCCCACTAGGATGAGGAAAGCCGCAGCTCCGTACTACTGGTCAGACACAGAGAACTGATACTATATACTTGTTGTTGGGGTGGGATTGTCGTGGGCTGATACTATATACTTGTTGTTGGGGTGGGATTGTCGTGGGCTGTGGGGGGTCCATGGGAAAAAAAAAGTTTGGTCCAAATCGTATGTTAGTTACTATATTTATTGAGTATTACTTGAATCCTACGAATGAAAATGGCCAATATAGGTGTGCGATCAGTTAGCTGAATTTCTCAGAGATGAAATTATATGTCGCAGGAATGCTAATCTGATCTGTTTCTAACTACTTAAAGGATTTCAGAATAATCTGAGAAGGTGGGTGTCACGGCTTGCTGAAATAACATGGAACCAACCTTTAGTTATTCATGAAATTATGAATGTAAGATACTACATAAACATAAACAGGATTAATCATGACCTTAAGGGTAGTTATAAACAGGATTAATCATGACCTTAGGGGTAGTTATTAACAGGATTAATCATGACCTTAAGGGTAGTTATAAACAGGATTAATCATGACCTTATGGGTAGTTATTAACAGGATTAATCATGACCTTAGGGGTAGTTATTAACAGGATTAATCATGACCTTAGGGGTAGTTATAAACAGGATTAATCATGACCTTAAGGGTAGTTATAAACAGGATTAATCATGACCTTAAAGGTAGTTATAAACAGGATTAATCATGACCTTAGGGGTAGTTATAAACAGGATTAATCATGACCTTAGGGGTAGTTATAAACAGGATTAATCATGACCTTAGGGGTAGTTATAAACAGGATTAATCATGACTTTAGGGGTAGTTATTAACAGGATTAATCATTACCTTAGGGGTAGTTATAAACAGGATTGATCATGACCTTAAGGGTAGTTATAAACAGGATTAATCATGACTTTAGGGGTAGTTATTAACAGGATTAATCATGACCTTAGGGGTAGTTATAAACAGGATTAATCATGACCTTAAGGGTAGTTATAAACAGGATTAATCATGACCTTATGGGTAGTTATAAACAGGATTAATCATGACCTTAGGGGTAGTTATAAACAGGATTAATCATGACCTTAGGGGTAGTTATAAACAGGATTGATCATGACCTTAAGGGTAGTTATAAACAGGATTTATCATGACCTTAAGTGTAGTTATAAAGAGGATTACTCATGACCTTAGGGGTAGTTATAAACAGGATTAATCATGACCTTAAGGGTAGTTATTGACAGGATTAATCATGACCTTAAGGGTAGTTATAAACAGGATTAATCATGACCTTAGGGGTAGTTATAAACAGGATTAATCATGACCTTAGGGGTAGTTATTAACAGGATTAATCATGACCTTAAGGGTAGTTATAAACAGGATTAATCATGACCTTAAGGGTAGTTATAAACAGGATTAATCATGACCTTAGGGGTAGTTATAAACAGGATTAATCATGACCTTAGGGGTAGTTATAAACAGGATTAATCATGACCTTAGGGGTAGTTATAAACAGGATTAATCATGACCTTAGGGGTAGTTATAAACAGGATTAATCATGACTTTAGGGGTAGTTATTAACAGGATTAATCATGACCTTAGGGGTAGTTATTAACAGGATTAATCATGACCTTAGGGGTAGTTATAAACAGGATTGATCATGACCTTAAGGGTAGTTATAAACAGGATTTGTCATGACCTTAAGGGTAGTTATAAACAGGATTTATCATGACCTTAAGGGTAGTTATAAACAGGATTAATCATGACTTTAGGGGTAGTTATAAACAGGATTGATCATTACCTTAAGGGTAGTTATAAACAGGATTAATCATGACCTTATGGGTAGTTATTAACAGGATTAATCATGACCTTAGGGGTAGTTATAAACAGGATTAATCATGACCTTAAGGGTAGTTATAAACAGCATTAATCATGACCTTAAAGGTAGTTATAAACAGGATTAATCATGACCTTAGGGGTAGTTATAAACAGGATTAATCATGACCTTAGGGGTAGTTATAAACAGGATTAATCATGACCTTAGGGGTAGTTATAAACAGGATTAATCATGACTTTAGGGGTAGTTATTAACAGGATTAATCATTACCTTAGGGGTAGTTATAAACAGGATTGATCATGACCTTAAGGGTAGTTATAAACAGGATTAATCATGACTTTAGGGGTAGTTATTAACAGGATTAATCATGACCTTAGGGGTAGTTATAAACAGGATTAATCATGACCTTAAGGGTAGTTATAAACAGGATTAATCATGACCTTATGGGTAGTTATAAACAGGATTAATCATGACCTTAGGGGTAGTTATAAACAGGATTAATCATGACCTTAGGGGTAGTTATAAACAGGATTAATCATGACCTTAAGGGTAGTTATAAACAGGATTTATCATGACCTTAAGGGTAGTTATAAACAGGATTTATCATGACCTTAAGGGTAGTTATAAACAGGATTAATCATGACTTTAGGGGTAGTTATAAGCAGGATTGATCATGACCTTAGGGGTAGTTATAAACAGGATTAATCATGACCTTAAGTGTAGTTATAAAGAGGATTAATCATGACCTTAGGGGTAGTTATAAACAGGATTAATCATGACCTTAAGGGTAGTTATTAACAGGATTAATCATGACCTTAAGGGTAGTTATAAACAGGATTAATCATGACCTTAGGGGTAGTTATAAACAGGATTAATCATGACCTTAGGGGTAGTTATTAACAGGATTAATCATGACCTTAAGGGTAGTTATAAACAGGATTAATCATGACCTTAAGGGTAGTTATAAACAGGATTAATCATGACCTTAGGGGTAGTTATAAACAGGATTAATCATGACCTTAGGGGTAGTTATTAACAGGATTTATCATGACCTTATGGGTAGTTATAAACAGGATTAATCAGCACTGTCTCATCGATACTAATGGGCTGAGCATGAATACATACTGTAATATATACTGGATATGTACAGCAATGCTGAATAGTGGCCTTTCAAAGGGAGTTTCTCCTCAGCCACCGTGCTTTTACACCTGCATTGCTTGGCTGTTTGGGGATTTAGGCTGGGTTTCTGTACAGCACTCTGTGACATCAGCTGATGTAAGAAGGGCTTTATAAATAAATTAGATTTTGATTTGAATAGTGTATGACTGACCGACATTTATTTTCTGTGGTCTTCAACACATTCCTTCCCAGTCAGGTGTTGTGGGAAAAGAGAAGAATCATCTTCAATAAACGTAGTGTGTTGTCACACTGGATGGGTGCAGTGTAATGTGTTGTTTTACAGGGTCAGCCATAGTAGTATGATAGGTGCAGTGTAATGTGTTGTTTTACAGGGTCAGCCATAGTAGTATGATAGGTGCAGTGTAATGTGTTGTTTTACAGGGTCAGCCATAGTAGTATGATAGGTGCAGTGAAATGTGTTGTTTTAAAGGGTCAGCCATAGTAGTATGATAGGTGCAGTGTAATGTGTTGTTTTACAGGGTCAGCCATAGTAGTATGATAGGTGCAGTGTAATGTGTTGTTTTACAGGGTCAGTCATAGTAGTATGATAGGTGCAGTGTAATGTGTTGTTTTACAGGGTCAGCCGTAGTAGTATGATAGGTGCAGTGTAATGTGTTGTTTTACAGGGTCAGCCGTAGTAGTACGATAGGTGCAGTGTAATGTGTTGTTTTACAGGGTCAGCCGTAGTAGTACGATAGGTGCAGTGTAATGTGTTGTTTTACAGGGTCAGCCATAGTAGTACGATAGGTGCAGTGTAATGTGTTGTTTTACAGGGTCAGCCATAGTGGTATGATAGGTGCAGTGTAATGTGTTGTTTTACAGGGTCAGTCATAGTAGTATGATAGGTGCAGTGTAATGTGTTGTTTTACAGGGTCAGTCATAGTAGTATGAGTTTTGAATCTGTTGACCTTGCTGCTATTGCTACAGTGTCTGTCTGTTCTCTTAGAATGGTGTCCTTCTGAGGCTGTATTTGTTATTTAACCATTATTTATTAACTAGGCAAGTCATTTAAGAACAAATTCTTATTTACAATGATGGCCTAGAAACAGTGGGTTAACTGCCTTGTTCAGGGGCAGAATGACAGATTTTTACCTTGTCGGCTCTGGGATTTATTTTAGAAACCTTTCGGTTACTAGTCCAACGCTTTAACCATTAGGCTACCTGCCGGTATAGTCTGTTAGTCTGTCTGTTCTCTTAAAATAGTGTGATTCTCAGACGGTACAGTCTGTTCTCTTAAAATAGTGTCCTCTGAGATGGTACAGTCTGTTCTCTTAAAATAGTGTCCTCTGAGACGGTACAGTCTGGTTAAAATAGTGTCCTGTGACGGTACAGTCTGTTCTCTTAAAATAGTATCCTGTGACGGTACAGTCTGTTCTCTTAAAATAGTGTCCTGTGACGGTACAGTCTGTTCTCTTAAAATAGTGTCCTGTGACGGTACAGTCTGTTCTCTTAAAATAGTGTCCTGTGACGGTACAGTCTGTTCTATTAAAATAGTGTCCTCTGAGACGGTACAGTCTGTTCTCTTAAAATAGTATCCTGTGACGGTACAGTCTGTTCACTTAAAATAGTGTCCTGTGACGGTACAGTCTGTTCTCTTAAAATAGTGTCCTTCTGAGACGGTACAGTCTGTTAGTCTGTGCATGAACATGTTTTTCTGTTTCCTTTTGTCCCGTAGGTCAGTTTTCCATTTGACTTTTTGTCCGAATCCGAGAACTGAACAACTTCCAGCATTTAAAATAGCAAGGCATGTTGTAGTACTGCCACGAGCGCTGATATATAGTACACTGCACAGTCACATTCAGTATAACCCTCTGGCTTGCAGTGAAAATTCACAGAACTTTGGAATTGTATATGGTGAATCCCAAATGGCACTCTGCTCCACCCCACAGGGCTCTGGTCAAACGTAGTGCACAATGCAGGGAATAGTGTTCCACAGGGCTCTGGTCAAACGTAGTGCAATGTGAAGGGAATAGGGTGCCATTTGGGATGCGACCTATATCAACTGGAATAGTGTTATATCTACTGAATGGTGTTATATCTACTGAATGGTGTTATATCTACTGCATGGTGTTATATCCACTGAATAGTGTTACAGTGGGGAAAAAAAGTATTTAGTCAGCCACCAATTGTGCAAGTTCTCTCACTTAAAAAGATGAGAGAGGCCTGTAATTTTCATCATAGGTACACTTCAACTATGACAAAATGAGGAAAAAAAATCCAGAAAATCACATTGTAGGATTTTTAATGAATTTATTTGCAAATTATGGTGGAAAATAAGTATTTGGTCACATACAAACAAGCAAGATTTCTGGCTCTCACAGACCTGTAACTTCTTCTTTAAGAGGCTCCTCTGTCCTCCACTCGTTACCTGTATTAATGGCACCTGTTTGAACTTGTTATCAGTATAAAAGACACCTGTCCACAACCTCAAACAGTCACACTCCAAACTCCACTATGGCCAAGACCAAAGAGCTGTCAAAGGACACCAGAAACAAAATTGTAGACCTGCACCAGGTTGGGAAGACTGAATCTGCAATAGGTAAGCAGCTTGGTTTGAAGAAATCAACTGTGGGAGCAATTATTAGGAAATGGAAGACATACAAGACCACTGATAATCTTCCTCGATCTGGGGCTCCACGCAAGATCTCACCCCGTGGGGTCAAAATGATCACAAGAACGGTGAACAAAAATCCCAGAACCACACGGGGGGACCTAGTGAATGACCTGCAGAGAGCTGGGACCAAAGTAACAAAGCCTACCATCAGCAAGGGCATTGAAGATGAAACGTGGCTGGGTCTTTCAGCATGACAATGATCCCAAACACACCGCCCGGGCAATGAAGGAGTGGCTTTGTAAGAAGCATTTCAAGGTCCTGGAGTGGCCTAGCCAGTCTCCAGATCTCAACCCCATAGAAAATCTTTGGAGGGAGTTGAAAGTCCGTGTTGCCCAGCGACAGCCCCAAAACATCACTGCTCTAGAGGAGATCTGCATGGAGGAATGGGCCAAAATACCAGCAACAGTGTGTGAAAACCTTGTGAAGACTTACAGAAAACGTTTGACCTCTGTCATTGCCAACAAAGGGTATATAACAAAGTATTGAGATAAACTTTTGTTATTGACCAAATACTTATTTTCCACCATAATTTGCAAATAAATAAATAAAAAATCCTACAATGTGATTTTCTGGATTTCTTTTTCTCATTTCGTCTGTCATAGTTGAAGTGTACCTATGATGAAAATTACAGGCCTCTCTCATCTTTTTACGTTGGAGAACTTGCACAATTGGTGGCTGACTAAATACTTTTTTCCCCACTGTATATCTACTGAATGGTGTTATATCTACTGAATGGTGTTATATCTACTGAATGGTGTTATGTCTACTGGATGGTGTTATATCTACTGAATGGTTATATGTCTACTGAATGGTGTTATATCTACTGAATGGTGTTATATCTACTGAATGGTGTTATATCTACTTAATGGTGATATATCTACTGAATGGTGTTATATCTACTGAATGGTGTTATATCTACTGAATGGTGTTATGTCTACTGGATGGTGTTATATCTACTGAATGGTGATATGTCTACTGAATGGTGTTATATCTACTGAATGGTGTTATATCTACTGAATGGTGTTATATCTACTTAATGGTGATATATCTACTGAATGGTGTTATATCTACTGAATGGTGTTATATCTACTGAATGGTGTTATGTCTACTGAATGGTGTTATATCTACTGAATGGTGTTATATCTACTTAATGGTGATATATCTACTGAATGGTGTTATATCTACTTAATGGTGATATATCTACTGAATGGTGTTATATCTACTGAATGGTGTTATATCTACTGAATGGTGTTATATCTGCTGAATGGTGTTATATCTACTGAATGGTGTTATATCTACTGAATGGTGTTATATCTACTGAATGGTGTTATGTCTACTGAATGGTGTTATATCTACTGAATGGTGTTATGTCTACTGAATGGTGTTATATCTACTTAATGGTGATATATCTACTGAATGGTGTTATATCTACTGAATGGTGTTATATCTACTGAATGGTGTTATATCTACTTAATGGTGATATATCTACTGAATGGTGTTATGTCTACTGAATGGTGTTATATCTACTGAATGGTATTATATCTACTGAATGGTGTTATGTCTACTGAATGGTGTTATATCTACTGAATGGTGTTATATCTACTGAATGGTGTTATATCTACTGAATGGTGTTATGTCTACTGAATGGTGTTATATCTACTGAATGGTGATATATCTACTGAATGGTGTTATATCTACTGAATGGTGTTATATCTACTGAATGGTGTTATATCTACTGAATGGTGATATATCTACTGAATGGTGTTATGTCTACTGAATGGTGTTATATCTACTGAATGGTGTTATATCTACTGAATGGTGTTATATCTACTGAATGGTGTTATATCTACTGAATGGTGATATATCTACTGAATGGTGATATATCTACTGAATGGTGTTATATCTGCTGAATGGTGTTATATCTACTTAATGGTGATATATCTACTGAATGGTGATATATCTACTGAATGGTGATATATCTACTGAATGGTGTTATATCTACTTAATCGTGATATATCTACTGAATGGTGATACATCTACTGAATGGTGATATATCTACTGAATGGTGTTATATCTACTGAATGGTGATATATCTACTGAATGGTGATATATCTACTGAATGGTGATATATCTACTGAATGGTGTTATATCTACTGAATGGTGTTATATCTACTGAATGGTGATATATCTACTGAATGGTGTTATATCTACTGAATGGTGATATATCTACTGAATGGTGTTATATCTACTGAATGGTGTTATATCTACTGAATGGTGTTATATCTACTGAATGGTGTTATATCTATTGAATGGTGTTATATCTACTGAATGGTGATATATCTACTGAATGGTGTTATATCTGCTGAATGGTGTTATATCTACTTAATGGTGATATATCTACTGAATGGTGATATATCTACTGAATGGTGATATATCTACTGAATGGTGTTATATCTACTTAATCGTGATATATCTACTGAATGGTGATACATCTACTGAATGGTGATATATCTACTGAATGGTGTTATATCTACTGAATGGTGATATATCTACTGAATGGTGATATATCTACTGAATGGTGATATATCTACTGAATGGTGATATATCTACTGAATGGTGTTATATCTACTGAATGGTGTTATATCTACTGAATGGTGATATATCTACTGAATGGTGTTATATCTACTGAATGGTGATATATCTACTGAATGGTGTTATATCTACTGAATGGTGTTATATCTACTTAATGGTGATATATCTACTGAATGGTGTTATATCTACTGATTGGTGTTATATCTACTGATTGGACTCAGCCCTCAAACTCTAGAAATACACACACCACCTGCTTCAGTAGAAACACTGTTGGTTTTAAACTGCAGTGGTTACATGTCCTTGTAAGACATGAACTGGATGTTTTTGTTTTCCTAATAAGCATTAACTTTGTGTCAGCGGCCGTATTCATTGTCTCTAGCCGTGTGCTGCTCTGACTCCGTCCGTCAGCGCAGAGTCTAGCTACATCTTCTGTGGTAACACAACATCAGATACAAAGAGTCTGGCTACTCCTTCTGTGGTAACACAACATCAGGCACAAAGAGTCTGGCTACTCCTTCTGTGGTAACACAACATCAGACACAAAGAGTCTGGCTACTCCTTCTGTGGTAACACAACATCAGGCACAAAGAGTCTGGCTACTCCTTCTGTGGAAACACAACATCAGACACAACGAGTCTGGCTACTCCTTCTGTGGAAACACAACATCAGGCACAAAGAGTCTGGCTACTCCTTCTGTGGAAACACAACATCAGGCACAAAGAGTCTGGCTACACCTTCTGTGGTAACACAACATCAGACACAACGAGTCTGGCTACTCCTTCTGTGGTAACACAACATTAGGCACAAAGAGTCTGGCTACTCCTTCTGTGGAAACACAACATCAGACACAACGAGTCTGGCCACTCCTTCTGTGGAAACACAACATCAGGCACAAAGAGTCTGGCTACTCCTTCTGTGGAAACACAACATCAGGCACAAAGAGTCTGGCTACACCTTCTGTGGAAACACAACATCAGACACAACGAGTCTGGCTACTCCTTCTGTGGTAACACAACATCAGGCACAAAGAGTCTGGCTACTCCTTCTGTGGTAACACAACATTAGGCACAACGAGTCCGGCTACTCCTTCTGTGGAAACACAACATCAGACACAAAGAGTCTGGCTACTCCTTCTGTGGTAACACAACATCAGGCACAACGAGTCTGGCTACTCCTTCTGTGGAAACACAACATTAGGCACAACGAGTCTGGCTACTCCTTCTGTGGTAACACAACATTAGGCACAAAATAGGTCCGATTCAGTGTTGAGATACACGTGCAGAACTCTTTCCCTGCAGTCTCTTTCATTGATGTCAATGGGAGACCATTTGAGCAGGTCTCAAGTCAGAATATCCCCCAGTCAGTTGTATTAAGGGCGCCTCTTTGTAACACCTCCAGTCAGTCTTTTGTAAAGGATATCCAGATGTTATTAGAGTCACACTGTGATGTCCCTAAGGGAATTGCTTCAGGTGAATGAAACAACCGTCTGATGCTGTCAAACTCATTGATGCATTCCATATGGCACTGTGTGTTCTCTGGTCAAAGGTAGTGCACTAGAGAATAGTCACTCAAGTTTGATAAATGAAAATGAGGTTTTGGGTTAGATAAGCTGGCACTGATGGGAAGCTTCATTCTGCTCATCATATCAGATATAAGCCATTGAATAAGTCTCCAGTGATCCGTGGAAGACTAGCTGGCCAGCATGTATGAGAGATTTGGTTTTAACTTCCTAGATCTCACACAAGTGCATCATATTTGACAAGAAGCTACTATACTGCAGGATCATTAGGCTCTTATTGTTTATCCAGGCTTTTTTACTGGACACGACCAGACAGGGAATGGATCTACTGCCGTAGACACGACTAGACAGGTTCAGACCCATTGACTTTTTCAAACATTTTGTTATGTTAAAGCCTTATTCGAAAATGGATTCATTTTTTTAATCAATCTATACACAATACCCCATAATGACAAAGCAAAAACTGATTTTTATAAATTGTTGCAAATTTATTAAAATATAAAACACAGAAATATATTACTCAGTACTTTGTTGAAGCACCTTTGGCAATGATTACAGCCTCTTGGGTATGATGCTGCAAGCTTGGCACACCTGTATTTGGGGAGCTTCTCCCATTGTTCTCTGCAGATCTTTTCAAGCTCTGTCAGATTGGATGGGGAGCGTTGCTGGACAACTATTTTCAGGTCCCTCCAGAGATGTTCGATCGGGTTCAAGACCGGGCTCTGGCTGGGCCATTCAAGGACTTTCAGAGACTTGTCCCGAAGCCACTCTCGTGTTGTCTTGGCTGTGTGCTTAGGGTCGTTGTCCTGTTGGAAGGTGAACCTTCGGCACAGTCTGAGGTAATGAGTGCTCTGGAGCATCAAGGACCTCTCTGTACTTTGCTACATTTGTCTTTGCCTCAATCCTGACTAGTCTCCCAGTAGCTAAAAAAACATCCCCACAGCATGATGCTGTCTCCACCATGCTTCACTGTAGGGATGGTGCCAGGTTGATTGCTGAGGATTTGTAAAAATGTTTATCCATTTTAGAATAAGAATAAGGCTGTAACGTAACACAATGCGGAAAAAGTCAAGGGGTCTGAACACTTTTTGAAGACACTGTATTAACCCATAAACCATATAGAGTATAGTATATATACCCACAAACCGTATAGAGTATAGTATATATACCCACAAACCATATAGAGTATACTATATATACCCACAAACCATGTAGAGTATAGTATATATACCAATAAACCATATAGAGTATAGTGTATATATACCCACAAACCGTATAGAGTATAGTATATATACCCACAAACCATATAGAGAACAGTATATATACCCACAAAACATATATAGTACAGTATATATACCCACAAACCATATAGAGTATAGTATATATACCCACACACCATATAGAGAACAGTATATATACACACAAACCATATATGCTATAGTATATATAACCACAAACCATATATGCTATAGTATATATAACCACAAACCATATAGAGTATAGTATATATACCCACAACCCATGTAGAGTATAATATATATATATACCCACAAACCGTATAGAGTATAGTATATATACCCACAAACCGTATAGAGTATAGTATATATACCCACAAACCGTATAGAGTATAGTATATATACCCACAAACCATATAGAGTATAGTATATATACCCACAAACCATATGGAGTAAAGTGTATATACCCACAAACCATATAGAGTATAGTATATATACCCAATAACCATATAGAGTACAGTATATATACCCACAAACCATATAGAGTACAGTATATATACCCACAAACCATATAGAGTATAGTATATATACCCACAAACCATATAGAGAACAGTGTATATACCCACAAAACATATATAGTACAGAATATATACCCACAAACCATATAGAGTATAGTGTATATACCCACAAACCATGTAGAGTGTAGTATATATACCCACAAACCACATATAGTATATATACCCACAAACCATAGAGAGAACAGTATATATACCCACAAAACATATATAGTACAGTATTTATACCCACAAACCATATAGAGTATAGTATATATACCCACAAACCATATAGAGAACAGTATATATACCCACAAACCATATATACTATAGTATATATACCCACAAACCATATAGAGTATAGTGTATATACCCACAAACCATAGAGAGAACAGTATATATACCCACAAAACATATATAGTACAGTATTTATACCCACAAACCATATATACTATAGTATATATACCCACAAACCATATAGAGTATAGTACATATACCCACAACCCATGTAGAGTATAGTATATATATACCCACAAACCATATAGAGTATAGTATATATACCCACAAACCGTATAGAGTATAGCATATATACCCACAAACCATATATAGTATAGTATATATACCAACAAACCATATAGAGTATAGTATATATACCCACAAACCATGTAGAGTATAGTATATACACCCAGAAACCATATAGAGTATAGTATATATACCCACAAACCATGTAGAGTATAGTATATATACCCAGAAACCATATAGAGTATAGTATATATACCCAAACACCATATAAACTATAGTATATATGCCCACTAACCATATAGGGTATAGTGTATATATGCCCACAAACCATATATAGTATAGTATATATGCCCACAAACCATATAGAATATAGTGTATATATACCTACAACCCATATAGAGTATAGTATATATACCCACAAACCGTATAGTGTATAGTATATATGCCCACTAACCATATAGGGTATAGTGTATATATGCCCACAAACCATATATAGTATAGTATATATACACACAAACCGTATAGTGTATATATACCCACTTACCATGTAGAATATAGTATATATACCCACATACCATATATAGTATAGTATATATACCCACAAACCATATATAGAGTATAGTGTATATACCCGCAAAGCAACACTCACTACTGTGCTGTGATAGCCTGGTTCACAAATCTGTTTGTGCTGTCTTCCCATCTCCTACGTGCTGTAATTTTTCACGCTGTGAATGACCAAAAACAGAATTGTCAAGACAGCACAAAAAATATCTATTCCAATTAGGGACACTTTTAGTTAGGAACACTGAGAAGTAGAAAGAGTGTTGCTTGTTGTGGTTTTAATTAGTGCTGTGATGCAATCTAGAGTAGAGGCAGGGAGGATGATACTGGATATGTTCCTAATGGTAGACTATTCCCTACACCCATAGAGATCTGGTCTAAAGTAGTGCACTACCCCATAGAGATCTGGTCTAAAGTTTGGAAATAAGGTGCCATTTGTGACGCAGGCAGTGTGTATGGGAGGCAGGCTGATAATGTATGTGGGTGAAATAAGCTGTGTTTCACTTCAGTGGTAGTCGTCTCTGAGGATATCAGTTACCGGTCTCACAGGCTTATTCCACAGATCAGATTGCTCTTATTTTTCACTGCATCAGCACAAACACACACACTGACAGAGACAGAATGTGCAACATTGGAGCTAGTTATTAGAGCAGCACAGAGCCAGATAGTGGAGCAGCACAGAGCCAGATAGTGGAGCAGCACAGAGACAGATAGTGGAGCAGCATAGAGCCAGTTAGTGGAGCAGCATAGAGCCAGTTAGTGGAGCAGCATAGAGACAGTTAGTGGAGCAGCATAGAGACAGTTATTAGAGCAGCATAGAGACAGTTAGTGGAGCAGCATAGAGACAGATAGTGGAGCAGCACAGAGACAGATAGTGGAGCAGCATAGAGCCAGTTAGTGGAGCAGCATAGAGCCAGTTAGTGGAGCAGCATAGAGCCAGTTAGTGGAGCAGCATAGAGCCAGATAGTGGAGCAGCATAGAGACAGTTAGTGGAGCAGCATAGAGACAGTTATTAGAGCAGCATAGAGACAGTTAGTGGAGCAGCATAGAGACAGTTAGTGGAGCAGCATAGAGACAGTTAGTGGAGCAGCATAGAGACAGTTAGTGGAGCAGCATAGAGATAGTTAGTGGAGCAGCATAGAGACATTTAGTGGAGCAGCATAGAGACAGTTATTTGAGCAGCACAGAGCCATTTAGTGGAGCAGCATAGAGCCAGTTAATGGAACAGCATAGAGCCAGTTAGTGGAGCAGCATAGAGACAGTTAGTGGAGCAGCATAGAGACAGTTAGTGGAGCAGCATAGAGATAGTTAGTGGAGCAGCATAGAGACATTTAGTGGAGCAGCATAGAGACAGTTATTTGAGCAGCACAGAGCCATTTAGTGGAGCAGCATAGAGCCAGTTAATGGAACAGCATAGAGCCAGTTAGTGGAGCAGCATAGAGACAGTTAGTGGAGCAGCATAGAGACAGTTATTAGAGCAGCATAGAGACAGTTAGTGGAGCAGCATAGAGACAGTTAGTGGAGCAGCATAGAGACAGTTAGTGGAGCAGCATAGAGACAGTTAGTGGAGCAGCATAGAGATAGTTAGTGGAGCAGCATAGAGACATTTAGTGGAGCAGCATAGAGACAGTTATTTGAGCAGCACAGAGCCATTTAGTGGAGCAGCATAGAGCCAGTTAATGGAACAGCATAGAGCCAGTTAGTGGAGCAGCATAGAGACAGTTAGTGGAGCAGCATAGAGCCATTTAGTGGAGCAGCATAGAGACAGTTAGTGAAGCATCATAGAGCCAGTTAGTGGATCAGCACAGAGCCATTTAATGGAGCAGCATAGAGCCAGTTAGTGGAACAGCATAGAGGCAGTTAGTAGAGCAGCATAGAGACATTTAGTGGAGCAGCATAGAGCCAGTTAGTGGAGCAGCACAGAGACATTTAGTGGAGCAGCATAGAGCCAGTTAGTGGAGCAGCACAGAGACATTTAGTGGAGCAGCATAGAGCCAGTTAGTGGAGCAGCATAGAGACATTTAGTGGAGCAGCATAGAGCCAGTTAGTGGAGCAGCATAGAGACAGTTAGTGGAGCAGCATAGAGCCAGTTAGTGGAGCAGCATAGAGACAGTTAGTGGAGCAGCATAGAGACAGTTAGTGGAGCAGCACCAAGCCATTTAGTGGAGCAGCACAGCTAGTACAGTAATTGTAAGTATTGCCTTCATACGGAAGCTCAGCGTGTTTTAACTGTCCTGACAGCTTCTTTCCTGGTTGCAAATCCTCTTTCTCAAGCCAAGATGAACCCTTAGAAAAACAAAGGGCCGTCTGTATTCTCTGAAATGTCTGTAGCCATCCCCCTCTCCCCAGGTCTGCCCTAACCCGTGCCCTCTGAGCTCGACCATCAGTACACTCGATAAGTACTGAGCACCAATATAGAACACTAAGCAGGTGGCAAGATGATTGGCTGAAAAGCCAGGGATAGACAGAGTAATGGAGGAGAGAGAGAGAGAGAGAGAGAGAGAGAGAGAGAGAGAGAGAGAGAGAGAGAGAGAGAGAGAGAGAGAGAGAGAGAGAGAGAGAGAGAGAGAGATGTAGACAGGGTTATAATGAATAAAGGTAACTATGTAGACAGGGTTATAATGAATAAAGGTAACTATGTAGACAGGGTTATAATGAATAAAGGTAACTATGTAGACAGGGTTATAGTGAGTAAAGTTAACTATGTAGACAGGGTTATAATGAATAAAGGTAACTATGTAGACAGATTTATAATGAATAAAGGTAACTATGTAGACAGGGTTATAATGAATGAAGGTAACTATGTAGACAGGGTTATAATGAATAAAGGTAACTATGTAGACAGGGTTATAATGAATAAAGGTCACTATGTAGACAGGGTTATAATGAATGAAGGTAACTATGTAGACACTTTTGGATGGAACTTACGACTCAGCCTGAAGTGTCCCTACTTGGGGATGAAACTCATTACTCTGCCTGAAGTGTCCCTACTTGGGGAAGAAACTCACTACTCAGCCTGAAGTGTCCCCACTTGTGGATGAAACTCACTACTCAGCCTGAAGTGTCCCTACTTGCGGATGAAACTCACTAATCAGCCTGAAGTGTCCCCACTTGGGGATGAAACTCACTACTCAGCCTGAAGTGTCCCCACTTGTCGATGAATCTCACTACTCAGCCTGAAGTGTCCCTACTTGTGGATGAAACTCACTACTCAGCCTGAAGTGTCCCTACTTGGGAATGAAACTCACTACTCAGCCTGAAGTGTCCCCACTTGGGGATGGAACTCATGACTCAGCCTGAAGTGTCCCCACTTGGGAATGAAACTCACTACTCAGCCTGAAATGTCCCCACTTGTGGATGAAACTCACTACTCAGCCTGAAGTGTCCCCACTTGGGAATGAAACTCACTACTCAGCCTGAAGTGTCCCCACTTGGGAATGAAACTCACTACTCAGCCTGAAGTGTCCCCACTTGGGGATGAAACTCACTACTCAGCCTGAAATGTCCCCACTTGTGGATGAATCTCACTACTCAGCCTGAAATGTCCCCACTTGTGGATGAAACTCACTACTCAGCCTGAAGTGTCCCCACTTGGGAATGAAACTCACTACTCAGCCTGAAGTGTCCCTACTTGGGAATGAAACTCACTACTCAGCCTGAAGTGTCCCCACTTGTGGATGAATCTCACTACTCAGCCTGAAATGTCCCCACTTGTGGAATGAAACTCACTACTCAGCCTGAAATGTCCCCACTTGTGGAATGAAACTCACTACTCAGCCTGAAGTGTCCCCACTTGTGGAATGAAACTCACTACTCAGCCTGCTTGCTAACTGCTTGCTAACTATACACTGTACTGCTTGATTGTAGCAGGTTTACTAACGCTGAACTACTCAACCGGTCAAATGTGGTGACCGGTAGTGTATGTTGACTTGACGTTAGCTAACACGGTGACAACAATCTAAGCAGTGTGTAGCTGTTAGCGGTTATGATGTGAAGGTTTGGCTTGGTAAGGTTTTTACGCTTGGTCACAGACAGCAGAGGTATTGTCTGCTGAAGTCCACAAGCGAAGGGTAAAGGTCAACGGAGGAGAGCGCGTAGATGCGAGAAGGAATTAACTTCTTGGGGATGGGTGCATGAGGTGACCGTTTTGGAGAGCCTGGCGTGCCCAAAGTAAAATGCCTCCCATTCAGGCCCAGAAAATAGGATATGCACATATTTGGTACCATTGGATAGGAAACACTCAGAATTTTCCAAAACTGTTAACCATTTGTCTGTGAGTAAAACAGAACGCATATAGCAGGCGAAACCCCGAGGAATTTCTGTCCTGGAAAAAGTGATTTTGACACATTGCTCATTTGGGAACCCTTCCCTCATGAAAATGACCATATAAGGGCATATGAATGCAGTACCCATCGCTTCCTTCTGATGTCAACAGTCTCGAGACAGTGTAAATTTTCATTTTGGATGAATTAGACCAGAGAAGAAGAGCAAACCAGGAAGTGTACTTTTTATGTCAACAGTACCCAGTGCGCGCGCCCGACAAGGCGCGCAGTGTCTTTTTTACTGTCTTTATTGATCAGTTTATATTCTGGTTGATTTATAATAGTAAATTTACGTAAAAGTGTTCCTAAGGATACATTTAAAACTATGTTTGATTGTTCTTGGACAAGTTTATAGGTATAAGATGAACGAGTTTGCGTCACGTTTCAATGGAGTAGTGGAGGCTGTCGCTTTCTGATTATAACGTCTTGAACCAAATGGAGGATTTATGGATAAAATACATTACTTTTTCTAACAAAAGAACCATAGATTGTCTTCGTTGGACACTTAGGATGACCTCAGCAGAAGTTCTTCAACAGGTAATTGATTTGTTTTCGCTGTGAAATGTGTTATGTGTGTGCCGTGATGGCTAATCGATTCATGGCTATGGGAAAAATATGTGAGGTGCTACCCTCAAACAATCAAATGTTCTGCTTTCGCCGTAAAGCCTTTTTGAAATCTGACAACGCTGTGATATTGCCAGAAACAGAGCTTTTGATGAGTATGGAACACTTGTATATTGGTGGATGTTTAATAATTCAACTTTTGGATTTTGAATTTGGTGCCTTACATTTCACCTGGTAGTGTCGGGAGCAGCCCGCTAGCGCCCCAGCAATCCCTGAGAGGTTAAACACCTATAAAAGGGATCATGCTGTTTCTATGTGGCTGCTATGAAAGTGAACTGTGTTTGCGTATGATCATGGGTGTATTCATTCCACCGATTCTGTTGAAAAACGTTTCTTAAACGGAACGAAACGGGGATGAACATACCTGAATTAGTCCATTAGAAGCTCTAGTTTTGCAATTGTTGAATTAATGATTACACCCTAGATCAGCTAGATGCAGGCAAGATTGTGCAAGGTGTGTTTGCAGGATTACAATATTATGTTATATTTATGCACTAAATGGTTGTTTTATGAAGTTGACTAAGGTTCTTAGGACTCTCTCTCTCCCTTTCTGAATTAACTAAGAGAAGTCATTTTGAAGCTTGGGCTGGCAACTGTAAAGAGATGGTTTCCACTCTAGCTTCCTGCAGTTAGTCTGGATGCATGGTCAAGGGCGGCAGGGTAGCCTAGTGGTTAGAGCGTTGGACTAGTAACTGAAAGGTTGCAAGATCGAATCCCCAAGCTGACAAGGTACAAATCTGTCATTCTGCCCCTGAACAAGGCAGTTAACCCACTGTTCCTAGGCCGTCATTGAAAATAAGAATTTGTTCTTAACTGACTTGCCTAGTAAAATAAAGGTAAAAGGGAAATGGGTTTTGCTAGAGATAGTTTGAGCTGACAATGGCTTGGTGATAACCACCTAAAGTTGGCATTTCCTAGACAAGATGTGGTGTGTGTGACCTGCGATAGAGATTTAGAACAATACCTCATTGTCTCATCTTCCTGGCATCTGGGAAACTAAGCCGGGTTGGGGGTAAAACATCATCCTGTGTAGATAAGGTGGCTTATGGGAGTTGGAACCAGTCTGACTTAGCGTTTTTAAGTCCTATGTTTTATCATTATCAGTTAGGCTCTCGGCCCAACAGTCAGGACGGTGGTTTCGTTATTTCAATAATTTATCCATATTGAATAAAGATGATTGTTTGAAGAAATGACAAAGTCTCTCTCACTTGAATATAATATTCCAACACAAAGGCAGTGTTGAAAAATGTCACGTCTTTCACTTTTGTTTCTCGACTTGTTGTAAACTCTCATTCATAGGCTAGATTGGACCAACATCAAGATAGGTATAGGGAATTTTCTAGTATCATGTAGTAGCCTGAACCTATCGATGTGTAGCTAGCTTTCTGTGGCCCAACGATCCAGGAGGGAGGTCACATGTGTTTGCAAGGCAGAAGTCCTGTCTAAGCAAGCAATGTGACGTCCGTTACAATAGCACACAGACATCTGAGTTCCTCACTGACGATTTCTACAACACAAACACATTCTACCCGTTTTGAATGGTCCCAGAAAACGATGTTTGGTCCAGAACTACAACACACGTGGGTAAAGCAGTGTTTTGAAAATTGATTCTCTGAATGGTTATAAATGATCTGAGTTAAAGGGGTTTGAATCTACAGAGCATGAAACTGACAGGCAGGTCCTCTCCCATTAAGTAAAGGGGTTTGAATCTACAGAGCATGAAACTGACAGGCAGGTCCTCTCCCATTAAGTAAAGGGGTTTGAATCTACAGAGCATGAAACTGACAGGCAGGTCCTCTCCCATTAAGTAAAGGGGTATGAATCTACAGAGCATGAAACTGACAGGCATGTCCTCTCCCATTAAGTAAAGGGGTTTGAATCTATAGAGCATGAAACTGACAGGCAGGTCCTCTCCCATTAAGTAAAGGGGTATGAATCTACAGAGCATGAAACTGACAGGCATGTCCTCTCCCATTAAGCAAAGGGGTTTGAATCTACAGAGCATGAAACTGACAGGCAGGTCCTCTCCCATTAAGCAAAGGGGTTTGAATCTACAGAGCATGAAACTGACAGGCAGGTCCTCTCCCATTAAGTAAAGGGGTATGAATCTACAGAGCATGAAACTGACAGGCAGGTCCTCTCCCGTTAAGTAAAGGGATTTGAATCTACAGAGCATGAAACTGACAGGCATGTCCTCTCCCGTTAAGTAAAGGGGTTTGAATCTACAGAGCATGAAACTGACAGGCAGGTCCTCTCCCATTAAGCAAAGGGGTTTGAATCTACAGAGCATGAAACTGACAGGCAGGTCCTCTCCCGTTAAGTAAAGGGGTTTGAATCTACAGAGCATGAAACTGACAGGCAGGTCCTCTCCCATTAAGCAAAGGGGTTTGAATCTACAGAGCATGAAACTGACAGGCAGGTCCTCTCCCATTAAGTAAAGGGGTTTGAATCTACAGAGCATGAAACTGACAGGCAGGTCCTCTCCCATTAAGTAAAGGGGTATGAATCTACAGAGCATGAAACTGACAGGCATGTCCTCTCCCATTAAGCAAAGGGGTTTGAATCTACAGAGCATGAAACTGACAGGCAGGTCCTCTCCCATTAAGCAAAGGGGTTTGAATCTACAGAGCATGAAACTGACAGGCAGGTCCTCTCCCATTAAGTAAAGGGGTTTGAATCTACAGAGCATGAAACTGACAGGCAGGTCCTCTCCCATTAAGTAAAGGGGTTTGAATCTACAGAGCATGAAACTGACAGGCAGGTCCTCTCCCATTAAGTAAAGGGATATGATTCTTTTTACATTTCCTGCGTTGCATCAAGGTGCTCAAATTGATCAAATTGAGATCCTACATCTGTATAAAGTGCACCACTACTTTAGACCTGGTCAAAGCTAGTGCACTGTGTGTAGGCTATAATGTGCAGTTTGGGATGCAACCTTGAACATATATTGGTTTTGTTATGTGATTTAAACACACCAACGATGATAGGCCTCTATTACCCAGCTCTCCACCAACAATGACCCCAAAGGCCTCTATTACACATCTCACCACCGACCAAGGATGTGTCCCAAATGACACCATATTCCCTATATAGTGCACTGCCTTTATCCACCAGAGTCAAAAATAGTGCACTATGTTGGGAATAGGGTGCCATTTGGGACACTCCCCCAAATAAATGTAAACACCAAACGGATACTAGAAGTACTGATTTACTCATCTATACTGAGTGTTTCTATGTCAAAGACTTTCATTAGAATGGCTAATAAATAATGACTTTAGAAAGAGAAGCCACCCAAACATAAAAACAATAATGTAATAATACTGTTGTTGTGTTGTAAAGGGAGTCCCCTTACCCTCATCTCATCAGCTGGCTCATCTAGTCCTGAGCATATGGAATAACACTAGACAGTGTGTGCATCCCAAATGGCACCCTATTACCTACTGTATATAGTGCACTACTACTGACCAGGGCCCATAAGGCTTTGGCCAAAAGTAGTGCACTACGTAGGGAATAGGATGCAATTTTGGGACTCACAGTGCTTTCTGCCTCAGGACAGAGAGTTGATCCCCCTTAAGAAAGATAATGTATTGCGTTTCAGGGGAGAAGAAATGCAATTGGTTTTTTAATGGAATCTTTAAGTATTAAAATAGTATTTTCCGTAGATTGTAACCCGTCTGCTGCTGTCTAAGTATAGAAACATGAGACAGAGCAGTCTGTGGTGAAATGCTTTTGTACAAGATGTTTTCTTGTTTTCAATATATTTTTTCAGCAATCACTACCGTTATATCAGTACCGTGATAGCAATACTGTGATATCAGTACTATCATTTAAATACCATGATATCAGTACCGTGATATCAGTACCGTGATATCAGCACCATACTATCAGTACCGTGATATCAGCACCGTAATATCAGTACCGTGATATCAGTACCATAATATCAGTACTGTGATATCAGCACTATAATATCAGTACTGTGATATCAGTACCATAATATCAGTACCGTGATGACAGTACTGTGATATCAGTACCATAATATCAGTACTGTGATATCAGTACCATAATATCAGTACTGTGATATCAGCACTATAATATCAGTACTGTGATATCAGTACCGTGATATCAGTACCATAATATCAGTACTGTGATATCAGTACCATAATATCAGTACCGTGATGACAGTACTGTGATATCAGTACCATAATATCAGTACCATGAAATAAGTACCATGATGTCAGTACCGTGATATCAGTACCATAATTTGAGTACCGTGATGACAGTACTGTGATATCAGTACCACAACATCAATACAGTGATATCAGTACTGTGATATCAGTACCATAATATCAGTACTGTGATATCAGCACTATAATATCAGTACCGTGATATCAGTACCATAATATCAGTACCGTGATATCAGTACCATAATATCAGTACCGTGATATCAGCACCATAATATCAGTACCTTGATATCAGCACCATAATATCAGTACCGTGATATCAGCACCATAATATCAGTACCGTGATATCAGTACTGTGAAATAAGTACCATGATGTCAGTACCGTGATGTCAGTACTGTGATATCAGTACTATAATTTAAATACCATGATATCAGTACCGTGATATCAGCACCATAATATCAGTACCGTGATATCAGCACCATAATATCAGTACCCTGATATCAGTACCATAATATCAGTACTGTGATATCAGTACCATAATATCAGTACTGTGATATCAGTACCATAATATCAGTACTGTGATATCAGTACCATAATATCAGTACCGTGATGACAGTACTGTGATATCAGTACCATAATATCAGTACTGTGATATCAGTACCGTGATGACAGTACTGTGATATCAGTACCATAATATCAGTACCGTGATATCAGTACCGTGATATCAGTACCGTAATATCAGTACTGTGATATCAGTACCGTGATATCAGCACCATAATATCAGTACTGTGATATCAGTACCATAATATCAGTACCGTGATGACAGTACTGTGATATCAGTACCATAATATCAGTACCATGAAATAAGTACCATGATGTCAGTACCGTGATATCAGTACCATAATTTGAGTACCGTGATGACAGTACTGTGATATCAGTACCACAACATCAATACAGTGATATCAGTACTGTGATATCAGTGCCATAATATCAATACCATGATAATTGTACTGTGATATCAGCACCATGATGTCAGTACCGTGATATCAGAACCATAATATCAGTACCATGATATCAGTACCAGATCTGTAGTCTACATATTACATAGAGAGACCAGATCTATATTCTACATATTACACAGAGAGACCAGATATATAGTCTACATATTACATCAAGCGTTTGAGTCTATGGAATATTTTCTCCCTTTACTGACCCCCTGGTGTGATTGGGCTCTCCCTCATGCAAACATTCACATGATCACAGCATTTATTATTCATATAGTTTGATGTACACTGAGTGTACAAAATATTAGGAATACCTGCTCTGACCAGGTGAAAGCTATGATCCCTTCTTGATGTCACTTGTTAAATCCACTTCAATCAGTGTAGATGAAGGGGAGGAGACAGGTTAAAGAAGGATTATTAAGCCTTGATACCATTGGGACATGGATTGTGTATGTGTGCTATCCAGACGGTGAATTAGCATGACAAGATACTTAAATATTTAAGGGTATGGTAGTACCCTTGATACACACCGGTTTGTGTCAAGAACTGCAACGCTGCTGGGTTTTTCACGCTCAACATTTTCCCGTGTGTATCAAGAATCGTCAACCACCCAAAGGACATCCAGCCAACTTGACACAACTGTGGGAAGCATCGGAGTCAACATGGGCCAGCGTCCCTGTGGAACGCTTTGGACACCTTGTAGAGTCCATGACCTCCATATTAGGAAAGTATTCCTAATGATTTGTACACTGAGTGTATAGTGAACTACTTTTGACCAGAGCCCCATAGGGCCCTATTCCCTTCATAGTGAACTACTTTTGACCAGAGCCCCATAGGGCCCTATTCCCTTCATAGTGAACTATGTTTGACCAGAGCCCCATAGGGCCCTATTCCCTTCTTAGTGAACTACTTTTGACCAGAGCCCCATAGGGCCCAATGAAGGGAATAGTGAACTATGTTTGACCAGAGCCCCATAGGGCCCATAGAAGGGAATAGTGAACTACTTTTGACCAGAGCCCCATAGGGCCCAATAAAGGGAATAGTGAACTATGTTTGACCAGAGCCCCATAGGGCCCAATGAAGGGAATAGTGAACTACTTTTGACCAGAGCCCCATAGGGCCCAATGAAGGGAATAGTGAACTACTTTTGACCAGAGCCCCATAGGGCCCAATAAAGGGAATAGTGAACTATGTTTGACCAGAGCCCCATAGGGCCCTATGAAGGGAATAGTGAACTACCTTTGACCAGAGCCCCATAGGGCCCATAGAAGGGAATAGTGAACTACTTTTGACCAGAGCCCCATAGGGCCCAATGAAGGGAATAGTGAACTACTTTTGACCAGAGCCCCATAGGGCCCAATAAAGGAATAGTGAACTATGTTTGACCAGAGCCCCATAGGGCCCTATGAAGGGAATAGTGAACTACCTTTGACCAGAGCCCCATAGGGCCCAATGAAGGGAATAGTGAACTAAATGTACAAAAAAATGTTTTACTAAAAATGTACCATTTTTTTTTTTAAATGCAACAAACGTAATCCTCAAAAGTAATTATTTAAACATGACTTATATTTGTTTTCTAAATATAGTATAATCAGTTCATAAAAGGACTGACTATAATATTTCACCCCTTCCTTATAACAGTAAAATATATATTTATATATTTAGTGTTAGAGAACATGTGTATATTTTCTAAAGGTCTCTCTTGATCAAAACATCTGCCCCCATCACTGTGAACGTCTCACAGAGCTCTAGCATGGCTTCCTGGACTCGTAGGAACTTGCCTTTCATATCATATTAATCTCGTCCTTCTACGACAAATAGAAAGCGTTTTCTGTTTACAATTATTTTAGATTACTGGCTATAAGTTGATCTCTGAATGTGCTAAAGTTACAAAGTTACAAAAATCACTCTGTCCTGTTGCGTTACAATCTAAGGATTCCAGGCATATGTCTTGTTAGTGGCTGTGATGCAGGGTTCAGACAGGAGTTGATGGACAGTCGCAAGAGCGAATGAAATGGTAGGAGGGACATCCCAGCATCAAGTGGTGTCAGATTTCACATACTGCTTCACACAGGCAAAAGAGACATACTCCTGTGTCCGTGAGAATCAGGGCTACCGCTCAAAGCAAGCCATTTCCATCTACAGTGTCCACAGACCGATTTAGTCCCGGAAATGTTGGTTGGAACGGTTACCAGAACCACGCAAGTCCCCTAAACAGGGGACTTTACCTCAAAGTGCTTTTAATGTTAGTTACAGTGTGCTTTGGAAGCATATACACTGAGTGTACACAGGGAATATGCTTCCAAAGCACACTATACCAGTTTTTAGGCGTTTCCTTACTAACACAGTGGTGCTAATTGGGTGAGCAGCAGCTCATCTTAGTGTGTAAAACATTAACATGGCCCCGTTCCTCAAAGTTTATCGCAGGGACACAAGAGACTGCAGCTCCTCCTGAATTATTAAAGCATTATGTAAAAAGGTTTTCCAATGCAGTGACTCAATGACAGTATGGCATGGGACCTTTAATAGGGGTGTGAGTGTGTGTGTGTGTGTGAGTGTGTGCGTGTGTGTTATCTTGTGAAATCCATCACTGAGAACACAGTGAAATACAGTACCATTGCTCACTATAACAACCCACTTGTGTTGTGAGTTCTGATGAATTTTTTATGGACTTATTACAACCTTTCTGCTTCATCATCTGTTTATTCAACACTTTGAGGCTGCAGGGTGATATGAATCAAGCATGGTGAAGCCCAACATCGCTGTGAGGCTGCAGGGTGATATGAATCAAGCATGGTGAAGCCCAACATCGCTGTGAGGCTGCAGGGTGATATGAATCAAGCATGGTGAAGCCCAACAACATTGTGAGGCTGCAGGGTGATATGAATCAAGCATGGTGAAGCCCAACATCGCTGTGAGGCTGCAGGGTGATATGAATCAAGCATGGTGAAGCCCAACATCGCTGTGAGGCTGCAGGGTGATATGAATCAAGCATGGTGAAGCCCAACAACATTGTGAGGCTGCAGGGTGATATGAATCAAGCATGGTGAAGCCCATCATCACTGTGAGGCTGCAGGGTGATATGAATCAAGCATGGTGAAGCCCAACATCGCTGTGAGGCTGCAGGGTGATATGAATCAAGCATGGTGAAGCCCATCATCGCTGTGAGGCTGCAGGGTGATATGAATCAAGCATGGTGAAGCCCAACATCGCTGTAAGGCTGCAGGGTGATATGAATCAAGCATGGTGAAGCCCAACATCGCTGTGAGGCTGCAGGGTGATATGAATCAAGCATGGTGAAGCCCAACATCGCTGTGAGGCTGCAGGGTGATATGAATCAAGCATGGTGAAGCCCATCATCACTGTGAGGCTGCAGGGTGATATGAATCAAGCTTGGTGAAGCCCAACATCACTGTGAGGCTGCAGGGTGATATGAATCAAGCATGGTGAAGCCCATCATCGCTGTGAGGCTGCAGGGTGATATGAATCAAGCATGGTGAAGCCCAACATCGCTGTGAGGCTGCAGGGTGATATGAATCAAGCATGGTGAAGCCCATCATCGCAGTGAGGCTGCAGGGTGATATGAAACAAGCATGGTGAAGCCCAACATCGCTGTGAGGCTGCAGGGTGATATGAATCAAGCATGGTGAAGCCCAACATCGCTGTGAGGCTGCAGGGTGATATGAATCAAGCATGGTGAAGCCCAACATCGCTGTGAGGCTGCAGGGTGATATGAATCAAGCATGGTGAAGCCCAACATCGCTGTGAGGCTGCAGGGTGATATGAATCAAGCATGGTGAAGCCCAACATCACTGTGAGGCTGCAGGGTGATATGAATCAAGCATGGTGAAGCCCAACATCGCTGTGAGGCTGCAGGGTGATATGAATCAAGCATGGTGAAGCCCAACATCGCTGTGAGGCTGCAGGGTGATATGAATCAAGCATGGTGAAGCCCAACATCGCTGTGAGGCTGCAGGGTGATATGAATCAAGCATGGTGAAGCCCAACATCGCTGTGAGGCTGCAGGGTGATATGAATCAAGCATGGTGAAGCCCAACATCGCTGTGAGGCTGCAGGGTGATATGAATCAAGCATGGTGAAGCCCAACATCGCTGTGAGGCTGCAGGGTGATATGAATCAAGCATGGTGAAGCCCAACATCGCTGTGAGGCTGCAGGGTGATATGAATCAAGCATGGTGAAGCCCAACATCGCTGTGAGGCTGCAGGGTGATATGAATCAAGCATGGTGAAGCCCAACATCGCTGTGAGGCTGCAGGGTGATATGAATCAAGCTTGGTGAAGCCCAACATCGCTGTGAGGCTGCAGGGTGATATGAATCAAGCATGGTGAAGCCCAACATCGCTGTGAGGCTGCAGGGTGATATGAATCAAGCATGGTGAAGCCCAACATCACTGTGAGGCTGCAGGGTGATATGAATCAAGCATGGTGAATCCCAACATCACTGTGAGGCTGCAGGGTGATATGAATCATGGTGAAGTTTCAGGATAGAAGGTCATCTATACCAGTCTGTAATAATGAAATAACAGTTTCAGTAGTAAGAGGATAGAAGGTCATCTCTACCAGTCTGTAATAATGAAATAACAGTTTCATTAGTAAGAGGATAGAAGGTCATCTATACCAGTCTGTAATAATGAAATAACAGTTTCAGTAGTAATAGGATAGAAGGTAATCTATACCAGTCTGTAATAATGAAATAACAGTTTCAGTAGTAAGAGGATAGAAGGTCATCTATACCAGTCTGTAATAATGAAATAACAGTTTCATTAGTAAGAGGATAGATGGTCATCTATACCAGTCTGTAATAATGAAATAACAGTTTCAGTAGTAAGAGGATAGAAGGTCATCTATACCAGTCTGTAATAATGAAATAACAGTTTCAGTAGTAAGAGGATAGAAGGTCATCTATACCAGTCTGTAATAATGAAATAACAGTTTCAGTAGTAAGAGGATAGAAGGTCATCTATACCAGTCTGTAATAATGAAATAACAGTTTCAGTAGTAAGAGGATAGAAGGTCATCTATACCAGTCTGTAATAATGAAATAACAGTTTCAGTAGTAAGAGGATAGAAGGTCATCTATACCAGTCTGTAATAATGAAATAACAGTTTCAGTAGTAAGAGGATAGAAGGTCATCTCTACCAGTCTGTAATAATGAAATAACAGTTTCAGTAGTAAGAGGATAGAAGGTCATCTCCGCTGCATTTACACAGGGACAGACTAGAGGGAAGTGGAGCTTTGTCCCGAAAGGCACCCTATTCCCTATATCGTGCACCTGGGCCTATAGAGCTCTGGTTAAAAGTGTAATCTGTTGTGACATCATTCTATAAGGTGTTACAGCTGATTGTAGATTGCGTTAACATGGTGGTGTAATTGTTTGACACTAACCAGGTGATATAACTCCTCTTATAAAACCAAGGCAATATGCCTCCTCTTATAAAACCATGGCAATATGTATCCTCTTATAAAACCTAGGCAATATGCCTCCTCTTATAAAACCAAGGCAATATGCCTCCTCTTATAAAACCAAGGCAATATGTATCCTCTTATAAAACCAAGGCAATATGCCTCCTCTTATAAAACCAAGGCAATATGTATCCTCTTATAAAACCAAGGCAATATGTATCCTCGTAAAAACCAAGGCAATATGCCTCCTCTTATAAAACCAAGGCAATATGCCTCCTCTCATAAAACCAAGGCAATATGTATCCTCTTATAAAACCAAGGCAATATGCCTCCTCTCATAAAACCAAGGCAATATGCCTCCTCTTATAAAACCAAGGCAATATGCCTCCTCTTATAAAACCAAGGCAATATGTATCCTCTTATAAAACCAAGGCAATATGCCTCCTCTTATAAAACCAAGGCAATATGTATCCTCTCATAAAACCAAGGCAATATGCCTCCTCTTGTAAAACCAAGGCAATATGCCTCCTCTCATAAAACCAAGGCAATAGGCCTCCTCTTATAAAACCAAGGCAATATGCCTCCTCTTGTAAAACCAAGGCAATATGCCTCCTCTCATAAAACCAAGGCAATAGGCCTCCTCTTATAAAACCAAGGCAATATGCCTCCTCTTATAAAACCAAGGCAATATGCATCCTCTCATAAAACTAAGGCAATATGCCTCCTCTCATAAAACCAAGGCAATATGCCTCCTCTCATAAAACTAAGGCAATATGCCTCCTCTCATAAAACCAAGGCAATATGCCTCCTCTCGTAAAACCAAGGCAATATGCCTCCTCTCATAAAACCAAGGCAATATGCCTCCTCTCATAAAACTAAGGCAATATGCCTCCTCTCATAAAACCAAGGCAATATGCCTCCTCTCATAAAACTAAGGCAATATGCCTCCTCTTATAAAACCAAGGCAATATGCCTCCTCTCGTAAAACCAAGGCAATATGCCTCCTCTTATAAAACCAAGGCAATATGCCTCCTCTCGTAAAACCAAGGCAATATGTATCCTCTTATAAAACCAAGGCAATATGCCTCCTCTCATAAAACTAAGGCAATATGCCTCCTCTCATAAAACCAAGGCAATATGCCTCCTCTCATAAAACCAAGGCAATATGCCTCCTCTCATAAAACCAAGGCAATATGCCTCATCTTATAAAACCAAGGCAATATGCCTCCTCTTGTAAAACCAAGGCAATATGCCTCCTTTTATAAAACCAAGGCAATATGTATCCTCTTATAAAACCAAGGCAATATGTATCCTCTTATAAAACCAAGGCAATATGTATCCTCTTATAAAACCAAGGCAATATGTATCCTCTTATAAAACCAAGGCAATATGTATCCTCTTATAAAACCAAGGCAATATGCCTCCTCTCATAAAACTAAGGCAATATGCCTCCTCTCATAAAACCAAGGCAATATGCCTCCTCTCATAAAACCAAGGCAATATGCCTCCTCTCATAAAACCAAGGCAATATGCCTCATCTTATAAAACCAAGGCAATATGCCTCCTCTTGTAAAACCAAGGCAATATGCCTCCTTTTATAAAACCAAGGCAATATGCCTCCTTTTATAAAACCAAGGCAATATGCATCATCTTATAAAGGCAGGTTACCCACTCACAAACTAATTCTCACAAGGCACCCGGATCTGCGCCCCCTGTATCTCCATCTTTTCTTCATTTGAACGACGGGGATTTGGGGCTGGTCCGGGAGAAACAGTATATCCTTTGCGTCAGACTCATTTAAAGAAAAATTCTCCGTCCAGTTCGAGGTGAGTAATCGCTGTTCTGATATCCAGAAGCTATTTTTGGTAATAAGAGCCTGCAGAAACAACATTATGTACAAAATAAGTTACAAACAATGTGAAAACGTAAAATGGCAGCCATCCCTTCTGGTGCCATGATCACACCAGTATTACATTCATGCAGGGTTTCACCAGTGGTAGTAGGAAGCTTCTAAGTTTCTTCAACAAAGAAAAAGTACCAAGCTTGTTAGAAGGATGAGGTATTTTAAACCCTTTTTAAACTTTGATGACCTTTTCTGAAAAGGAAGTTTTCAGAACAGTAGTTTAATAACATATGTCTGAGATTCTATAAGCCGTAGATACCACTCAGAGATTGTGTCCCTCTGGGCTCTGCTCAAATGTAATGCACTATATAGGGAATAGGGTTAACCTGGCTACCCATCACTCCGACCCACTGACGTTTCTTCTTCACCGTCAGTCTGGATTAGCCTCCCTCGATGATACAATGGGAAGACATTCTGACCGTTCTGATTGGTCCTAGAAACCGATGGGTTGGACCAGAGCCAGCCTATATAATGACATTATCAACTTTGACACTCTGATTGGTTAGATTTGTTAGAGACCATCCAATCTCTGATGAATTCGTTTTTTTTTGTATAACGCCCCTCATTTGGAATTTCACAGAAACGACTTCTAGGATGGAAGTTTCAGACAGAATGTATATAGCGATCGATAGAACGGTGGAATTATATTCAGGGTGAGTCGTCAGCCAATAATAGGGGAGGCTGACATATTATTCTATGAGCCTTACCACTCAGTTTCCAGTCCTGACTGAGAAGGAGGTTTTCACATGTCCATTTAGGTTAGACTGATTGTTTGGAGATAAACTGTTTGTGCAGTGGGGGACAATCTACTAGCGATGGATGGTAAAAAGGGTTTCTGGAGGCTGGCACTTATTGCCAGGACTCGTTTTTGAGGATATCTCTTTTTTTAAACTTCTGTTCAGGAGACCTGCCAAGAACACACCAAATCCCTTACAGGGAGCCATGCCATAATGACGTGCCCTTTTGGGTGGTGGTATAATTCCCCCACCCCACCCACCAAGTCCGTTGGTTGCATGGAGCGTCACGGCGCCAGTAGCGCCTACCAGTATCCAAACATGCCATGACTTGAGAGATGAAATCGCTGGTGGAGTGTGTAGCTTGCTACTTAGTTGAAATATTAACAATACTGCCACAGCAGCATAACATTTGATTAACAACACTTGACGACACTTGATTTAGCCTACATCATCATCAATATTCAGTCTGGTTGGCTGATATGTTCAGCAGAGAGAGACAGAAAGACATCGTCTGATTGGCTGATATTTTCAGCAGAGAGAGACAGAAATACATTGGTCTGGTTGGCTGATATGTTCTGCAGAGAGAGACATAAAGACATCGTTCTGGTTGGCTGATATGTTCAGCAGAGAGAGACAGAAAGACATCGGTCTGGTTAGCTGATATGTTCTGCAGAGAGAGACAGAAAGACATCGGTCTGGTTAGCTGATATGTTCTGCAGAGAGAGACAGAAAGACATCGGTCTGGTTAGCTGATATGTTCTGCAGAGAGAGACAGAAAGACATCGGTCTGGTTGGCTGATATGTTCAGCAGAGAGAGACAGAAAGACATCGGTCTGGTTGGCTGATATGTTCTGCAGAGAGAGACAGAATAACATCAGTCTGGTTGGCTGATATGTTCAGCAGAGAGAGACAGAATAACATCAGTCTGGTTGGCTGATATGTTCAGCAGAGAGAGACAGAAAGACATCGGTCTGGTTGGCTGATATGTTCTGCAGAGAGCGACAGAAAGACATCGGTCTGGTTAGCTGATATGTTCTGCAGAGAGAGACAGAATAACATCAGTCTGGTTGGCTGATATGTTCAGCAGAGAGAGACAGAATAACATCAGACTGGTTGGCTGATATGTTCAGCAGAGAGAGACAGAAAGACAGAGAAGTAAATCCCAATCAGTAAAAGAAATGGAGCTAGCTAACTAGCACATTTACATCTAATCAAATGGTATTGGTCACATACACATGGTTAACAGATGTCAATGCGAGTGTAAATTAATGCTTGTGCTTCTAGTTCCGACAGTGCAGCGATAGTGAAATATAACAAATTCTCAACATATACCCAATACACACGAATCTAAAGTAAAGGAATGGATTTAAGAACATATAAATATATGTACGAGCAGTGTCAGAGCGGCATAGACTATGATACAGTAGAATAGAATCTAATACAGTATATACATATGAGATGAATGCAATATATTCAATATACGTAAAATAATATATTAAAGTGAACATTATTATAGTGGCTAATGTTCCATTTATTAAACATAAACATCATCAACATCAAAGATCAACTGACAGCCCCGCCCTCTTTCCTGATGTCAGTCATGTCTATTGGAGGCCCTGGAGCTAGCTAGCCCCACCCTCTTTCCTGATGTCAATCACGTCTATAGGAGGCACTGTAACTAGCTTGCTCCACCCACTTTCCTGATGTCAGTCATGTCTATTGGAGGCCCTGTAACTAGCTAGCCCCACCCTCTTTCCTGATGTCAGTCATGTCTATTGGAGGCCCTGTAACTAGCTAGCCCCACCCTCTTTCCTGATGTCAGTCATGTCTATTGGAGGCCCTGTAACTAGCTAGCCCCACCCTCTTTCCTGATGTCAGTCATGTCTATTGGAGGCCCTGTAACTAGCTAGCCCCACCCTCTTTCCTGATGTCAATCACGTCTATAGGAGGCACTGTAACTAGCTAGCCCCACCCTCTTTCCTGATGTCAATCACGTCTATAGGAGGCACTGTAACTAGCTAGCCCCACCCTCTTTCCTGATGTCAGTCATGTCTATTGGAGGCCCTGTAACTAGCTAGCCCCACCCTCTTTCCTGATGTCAATCACGTCTATAGGAGGCACTGTAACTAGCTAGCCCCACCCTCTTTCCTGATGTCAGTCATGTCTATAGGAGGCACTGTAACTAGCTAGCCCCACCCTCTTTCCTGATGTCAATCACGTCTATAGGAGGCACTGTAACTAGCTAGCCCCGCCCTCTTTCCTGATGTCAATCACGTCTATAGGAGGCACTGTAACTAGCTAGCCCCACCCTCTTTCCTGATGTCAATCACGTCTCTAGGAGGCACTGTAACTAGCTAGCCCCGCCCTCTTTCCTGATGTCAATCACGTCTCTAGGAGGCACTGTAACTAGCTTGCTTACAATTTCTGATGATGAGTGAGTGTGTTGTAGCAGAAATACATAAGCCCATGCCAAATATACATTTGCGCTACAGAAGCATTTGGCATATTATGAATTTTGAGATCTAAATTATGAAAGGAATGTTTTTTGTTTCAGGTGGGTGAGGTAGTAGCTAGCTGATCGTTGAGTAAGAGCCATGCCGTGATCTGAGCAGGCGCTTTAGTCGAAGTACTATGCCGTGCAAAGAGAGATAGGTCGTAAATAGATTAGACCTTATTACTATTGTTTCAATAGATTTAGAGGAGAAGTCTCATAGAAACGTGTTATGGTAAAAAAAAACAGGGTATTTCTCAGTGTCCTATACAGCCCAGGTCAGTTAACACACAGTTTCATCTGTCGCCTACACTTCAAACCTACAACTGTAAGATAGGAAGAAAGAAAACAAAATGGAAAAAATTGCAGAATTGATCTCCTGTTCTGTAACAGTGAATATACTTCAGGATTCTTTCCGTGTCAGTCAGTGGAATGCTTTGACGTTCCATCCAGGATATTCTCCTGTTTCAGTCTTTTCATTTTCTGCACTTAATCTCCCTTTCATGAGTTGATGAAAATAGACTTTGCCACCTTTGTGATTTCCTTTACGCTGGTTAGAAAAGGTGACGGCTTTAGCTTTTCAAATCCCTACAGCTCGTCATCTTTCCCATTTGAGTAATTTTCCTGGAGTGTCTTCTGGAAGGCGAACGATTTCTCCTCTAAAACTGCATCCCCAAACGGCACCCTATTCCCTATATAATACACTACTTTTACCAGGGCCGATAGGGTGCTCTGGTGGCCATAATGGGGTGCCATTTGGGACTGGCCCTTAATTCATCTGCATTGAGGGCTGATGTGAGTGAGTATGTGTGACATGACACAGCCTGTCTTCAGTGTGAGTTCCTGACACCCCTGTGATACCCCAGTCTACACCACTATCTGACCCAACAGATTGGAGAGGAGAGGAGAGGAGAACTGGAGAGGGGAGGAAAGGAGAGGAGGGGAGAACTGGAGAGGGGAGGAAAGGAGAGGAGGGGAGAACTGGAGAGGGGAGGAAAGGAGAGGAGAGGAGAACTGGAGAGGGGAGGAAAGGAGAGGAGAGGAGAACTGGAGAGGGGAGGAAAGGAGAGGAGGGGAGAACTGGAGAGGGGAGGAAAGGAGAGGAGGGGAGGGGAGAGGAGAACTAGAGAGGGGAGGAAAGGAGAGGAGAGGAAAGTAGAGGAGAGGAGAGTGGAGTAAAGGAGAGGAGAGGAGAGGAGGGGAGAGGAGAGGAGGAGGGAGAGGAGAGGAGGAGGAGGGAGGGGAGGGGGAGGGGAGGGGAGGGGAGGGGAGAGGCCAACTTGTTATATTTTCACCACCAGCAAAAGCCTTCAATCTATCTACTACTACTGTCTTCTACTACTGTCTATCTACTACTGTCTATCTACAACTGTCTTCTACTACTGTCTTCTACTACTGTCTTCCTCTGGGGAACGGGCCTCACTCTCTCCCCCTCAGACCGCACCATCAGAAGACTGTAGCTCATTAATACTTAAAGAGTTTCTGTGCTGCTGTTTTCACCCCTCAGATTGTTATACTGTGAGGAGAGTACTGTAGCTCCAGTCTTGATGAGATTCAATTATTAAAGAGCAAAGATGCTTTGGTAAATTTCTCTCTGCAGATACTTCGGTTCTTTTTCTCTCCATGCTCAACGGACTGTAGATATATCAATGCGGATGGACAGATAATAACTACTCTGAATATGTACATGTTGATGGAATGGATTTGTCATATAAACCAGGTATTGTGTGTTGAAAAAACGCTAATATTAATTAACAGAAACTGTGCAGTATACATGGAGGTGTCTCTATACTAGCAATTATCACCTTGTTGAGCCTCTGTGCAGTATACATGGAGCTGACTCTAGCCTAGGGGTTAGAGCCAGGTAGCCTAGTGGTTAGAGCGTTGGGCCAGTAACCAAAAGGTTGCTGGGTCGAAGCCCAGAGCTGACAAGGTAAAAATCTGTCGTTCTGCCCCTGAACAAGGCACTGTTCCCCGGGTGCTGATGTCGATTAAGACAGAGGTATAGTAGTATTGAAAGAGACAGAGGTATAAGCAGTGTTGAAATATATTTCTGAAAACTACCATTATGTGTCTCATCTAATCATGTGAATGAAATATCACCTCTATTGGCAGGATGGTATCTTTCACACTTCATACAACTGGTGGGTCTGATCCTGAATGCTGATTGGTTAAAACTGTATTCCAGCCAGGGTGTCTATTCCACAAGTTACTACCGGCTAAATCTATGATGTTAAAATGCCTATTTACTCTGTTCCATCTGACTGTGCAATGCATCAATGTGTCTCATCAGCCCAGCCAGGCAATTTATGAACTTGATCTCCACTATAAAAAGCATCTAGACATTCTCTGACATTTCTTTAAGACTAACATGTTGTTTTCAACAGCAGAGATTTGTATAAACGTTGCTGTCTGTCTCTGTGACATTTACAACATTGTTTCAATATTCAAATTCAATCTCCAGCTGTGCCGTAGTAATGAAAATGTCGGGACGAGACAGACAGGCAGGCAGCGTTTCTCAGCCAGTCTAAATCGTGTATCAGCTGGCATTGCTTGTACGGAAATACAGTGCCTTCTGAAAGGATTCAGACCCGTTGACTTTTTCCACATTTTGTTACGTTACAGCCTTATTTTAAAGTTGATTAAAAAATATGTTTTCCTCATCAATCAACACACAATGCCCCATAATGACATCACAATGCCCCATAATGACATCACAATGCCCCATAATGACAAAGCAAAAACAGGTTTTAGAAATTGTTGCTAATTTATCAAACATTTTAAAATGAAATATCACATTTGCATAAGTATTCAGACCCTTTACTCAGTACTTTGTTGAAGCACCTTCGGCAGAGATTACAGCCTCGAGTCTTCTTGGGTATGAAGCTACAAGCTTGTATTTGGGGAGTTTCTCCCATTCTTCTCTGCAGATCCTCTCAAGCTCTGTCAGGTTGGATGAGGAGTGTTGCTGCACAGCTATTTTCAAGTCTCTCCAGAAGTGTTCGATCGGGTTCAAGTCCGGGCTCTGCTGCCATGTTGTGTTGCTACCATGTTGTTGTTATGTGGTGTTGCTACCATGCTGTGTTGTCATATGTTGCTGCCATGTTGTGTTGCTGCCATGTTGTGTTGCTGCCATGTTGTGTTGCTACCATGCTGTGTTGCTGCCATGCTGTGTTGCTGCCATGCTGTGTTGCTGCCATGTTGTGTTGCTGCCATGTTGTGTTGCTGCCATGCTGTGTTGCTGCCATGTTGTGTTGCTGCCATGCTGTGTTGCTGCCATGTTGTGTTGCTGCCATGCTGTGTTGCTGCCATGCTGTGTTGCTGCCATGTTGTGTTGCTGCCATGTTGTGTTGTCATATGTTGCTGCCATATTGTGTTGCTGCCATGTTTTGTTGCTGCCATGTTGTGTTGCTACCATGCTGTGTTGTCATGTGTTGCTAAATTTTGTGTTGCTACCATGGTGTGTTGTCATGTGTTGCTGCCATGCAGTAGACTATATGACTGGACAGTAGACTATATGACTGGACAGTAGACTATATGACTGGACAGTAGACCATATGACTGGACAGTAGACTATATGACTGGACAGTAGACTATATGACTGGGCAGTAGACCATATGACTGGACAGTAGACCATATGACTGGACAGTAGACTATATGACTGGACAGTAGACCATATGACTGGACAGTAGACTATATGACTGGACAGTAGACCATATGACTGGGCAGTAGACTATATGACTGGACAGTAGACCATATGACTGGACAGTAGACCATATGACTGGACAGTAGACCATATGACTGGACAGTAGACTATATGACTGGACAGTAGACCATATGACTGGACAGTAGACTATATGACTGGACAGTAGACTATATGACTGGACAGTAGTCCATATGACTGGACAGTAGACTATATGACTGGACAGTAGACTATATGACTGGACAGTAGTCCATATGACTGGACAGTAGACTATATGACTGGACAGTAGACTATATGACTGGACAGTAGACCATATGACTGGACAGTAGACTATATGACTGGACAGTAGACTATATGACTGTCTTAGGTGTCTCTTTATGTTGTGTTGTGTTGTCTCTCTTGTCGTGATGTGTGTTTCATCCTATATTTGTATTGTTAATCCCAGGCCTCCGTCCTCCCAGGAGGCCTTTTGCCTTTTGGTAGGCCGTCAGTGTAAATAAGAATTTGTTCTTAACTGACTTGCGTAGTTAAATACCCTCGTCAAGCGTTTCACTACACCCACACCTGCAAATGATCATTCTCAAATAACAATTGACAACATTGTTCTCAAATGCAGACTTGACAGTGCTTTGTGAAAACAATTAGGTTTTTTCAATGTAAACCTGCTTGTGAAGTATATAAGTAATTAGCCTTGGTTTGTGCCAACGTAAGAGCAGGATTTCATCTCTTGTTTCTGTAGTGTGGGTCAGAACAGCTCATAGGAGCCTATCTCCTGTTTCTGTAGTGTGGGCCAGAACAGCTCATAGGCTCCTATCTCCTGGTTCTGTAGTGTGGGGCAAGTTGATGTACAAGTACAGCCCAAACAGAGACACCTGGGGTCCTATTTTGGTATGATTGTGCCGGGGATCGAACTCCCAACCTTCCAATCTCAGGACGGAGTATGTACAGCACAATGCTATACAGCGGAGTATGTACAGCACAATGCTATACAGCGGAGTATGTACAGCACAATGCTATACAGCGGAGTATGCACAGCACAATGCTATACAGCGGAGTATGTACAGCACAATGCTATACAGCGGAGTATGTACAGCACAATGCTATACAGCGGAGTATGCACATCACAATGCAATACAGCGGAGTATGTACAGCACAATGCTATACAGCGGAGTATGTACAGCACAATGCTATACAGCGGAGTATGTACAGCACAATGCTATACAGCGGAGTATGTACAGCACAATGCTATACAGCGGAGTATGTACAGCACAATGCTATACAGCGGAGTATGCACATCACAATGCTATACAGCGGAGTATGTACAGCACAATGCTATACAGCGGAGTATGTACAGCACACTGCTATACAGCGGAGTATGTACAGCACAATGCTCTACAGCGGAGTATGTACAGCACAATGCTATACAGCGGAGTATGTACAGCACAATGCTATACAGCGGAGTATGCACATCACAATGCTATACAGCGGAGTATGTACAGCACAATGCTATACAGCGGAGTATGTACAGCACACTGCTATACAGCGGAGTATGTACAGCACAATGCTATACAGCGGAGTATGTACAGCACAATGCTATACAGCGGAGTATGTACAGCACAATGCTATACAGCGGAGTATGCACAGCACAATGCTATACAGCGGAGTATGTACAGCACAATGCTATACAGCGGAGTATGCACAGCACAATGCTATACAGCGGAGTATGTACAGCACAATGCTATACAGCGGAGTATGCACAGCACAATGCTATACAGCGGAGTATGTACAGCACAATGCTATACAGCGGAGTATGCACAGCACAATGCTATACAGCGGAGTATGTACAGCACAACGCTATACAGCGGAGTATGTACAGCACAATGCTATACAGCGGAGTATGTACAGCACAACGCTATACAGCGGAGTATGCACAGCACAATGCTATACAGCGGAGTATGTACAGCACAACGCTATACAGCGGAGTATGCACAGCACAATGCTATACAGCGGAGTATGTACAGCACAATGCTATACAGCGGAGTATGCACAGCACAATGCTATACAGCGGAGTATGTACAGCACAATGCTATACAGCGGAGTATGTACAGCACAATGCTCTACAGCGGAGTATGTACAGCACAATGCTATACAGCGGAGTATGTACAGCACAATGCTATACAGCGGAGTATGTACAGCACAATGCTATACAGCGGAGTATGTACAGCACAACGCTATACAGCGGAGTATGTACAGCACAACGCTATACAGCGGAGTATGTACAGCACAACGCTATACAGCGGAGTATGTACAGCACAACGCTATACAGCGGAGTATGTACAGCACACTGCTATACAGCGGAGTATGTACAGCACAACGCTATACAGCGGAGTATGTACAGCACAACGCTATACAGCGGAGTATGTACAGCACAACGCTATACAGCGGAGTATGTACAGCACAACGCTATACAGCGGAGTATGTACAGCACAACGCTATACAGCGGAGTATGTACAGCACACTGCTATACAGCGGAGTATGTACAGCACACTGCTATACAGCGGAGTATGTACAGCACAACGCTATACAGCGGAGTATGTACAGCACAACGCTATACAGCGGAGTATGTACAGCACAACGCTATACAGCGGAGTATGTACAGCACAACGCTATACAGCGGAGTATGTACAGCACAACGCTATACAGCGGAGTATGTACAGCACAACGCTATACAGCGGAGTATGTACAGCACAACGCTATACAGCGGAGTATGTACAGCACAACGCTATACAGCGGAGTATGTACAGCACAACGCTATACAGCGGAGTATGTACAGCACACTGCTATACAGCGGAGTATGTACAGCACAACGCTATACAGCGGAGTATGTACAGCACAACGCTATACAGCGGAGTATGTACAGCACAACGCTATACAGCGGAGTATGTACAGCACAACGCTATACAGCGGAGTATGTACAGCACACTGCTATACAGCGGAGTATGTACAGCACAACGCTATACAGCGGAGTATGTACAGCACAACGCTATACAGCGGAGTATGTACAGCACAACACTATGCTGTTCATTATGATCTAGAGGTAACCAGGTTACACTATGCTGTTCATTATGATCTAGAGTGTTCTCCTGTCTGTATAGAGTGGTCTCCTGTCTGTCTTCTCCTTCTCCTTTGGGCCGGCAGGTAGCCTAGTGGTTAGAGCGTTGGACTTGTAACCGGAGGGTTGCAAGTTCGAATCCCTGATCTGACAAGGTAAAAATCTGTTGTTCTGCCCCTGAACAAGGCAGTTAACCCACTGTTCCCCGGGCGCTGAAGATGTGGACGTTGATTAAGGCAGCCCCCCGCACCTCTCTGATTGAGGTTGGGTTAAATGCGGAAGACACATTTCAGTTGAAGGCATTTGGTTGTACAACTGACTAATAATGGTGACTTTGACTTTGACATAGTCTTCTCCAGTCTGTATAGAGTGATCTCCTGTATGTGTAGTGTTCTCCTGTCTGTATAGAGAGTTCTCCTGTCTGTATAGAGAGTTCTCCTGTCTGTATAGAGTGTTCTCCTGTCTGTATAGAGTGTTCTCCTGTCTGTATAGAATGTTCTCCAGTCTGTATATAGTGTTTTCCTGTCTGTGTAGAGTGGTCTCCTCTCTGTGTAGAGTGTTCTCCTGTCTGTGTTCTCCTGTCTGTATAGTGTTCTCCTGTCTATATCAAGAGTTATCCTGTCTGTATAGAGTGTTCTCCTGTCTGTATAGGACGTTCTCATGTCTGTGTTCTCATGTCCTGTCTGTATAGAGTGTTATCTTGTATGTGTTCTCCTGTCTGTGTTCTCCTGTCTGTGAAGAGTGTTCTCCTGTCTGTCTTCTCCTGTCTGTGTAGAGTGTTCTCCTGTCTGTGTTCTCCTGTCTGTGAAGAGTGTTCTCCTGTCTGTCTTCTCCTGTCTGTATAGTGTTCTCCTGTCTATATCAAGAGTTATCCTGTCTGTATAGAGTGTTCTCCTGTCTGTATAGGACGTTCTCATGTCTGTGTTCTCCTGTCTGTATAGAGTGTTATCTTGTATGTGTTCTCCTGTCTGTGTTCTCCTGTCTGTCTTCTCCTGTCTGTGTAGAGTGTTCTCCTGTCTGTAAGAGAGTGTTCTCCTGTCTGTGTTCTCCTGTCTGTGTTCTCCTGTCTGTGTAGAGTGTTCTCCAGTCTGTAAGAGAGTGTTCTCCTGTCTGTGTTCTCCTGTCTGTGTTCTCCTGTCTGTTTAGAGTGTTCTCCAGTCTGTAAGAGAGTGTTCTCCTGTCTGTATAGAGTGTTCTCCTGTCTGTGTTTTCCTGTCTGTATAGAGTGTTTTCCTGTCTGTATAGAGTGTTCTCCTGTCTGTGTAGAGTGTTCTCCTGTCTGTGTTCTTCTGTCTGTATCGAGTGTTCTCCTGTCTGTGTTATCCTGTCTGTATTGTGTTTTCCTGTCTGTAGAGAGTGTTATCCTGTCTGTGTAGAGTGTTCTCCTGTCTGTATAGAGTGTTCTCCTGTCTGTATAGAGCGTTATCCTGTCTGTGTAGAGTGTTCTCATGTCTGTATAAAGTGTTCTCCTGTCTGTGTGAGTGTTCTCCTGTCTGTGTGAGGGTTCTCCTGTCTGTGCATTGTAAGTGAAACTGTGTTATTCTGCCCAAAGTGTTCTCAATGTCTTGTATTCAGTTTTTACACTGTGTGTGTGTGTGTGTGTGTTATCTTGTATGTGTTCTCCTGTCTGTGTCTCTTGTCTGTATAGAGTGTTCTCCTGTCTGTGAAGAGTGTTCTCCTGTCTGTCCTCTCCTGTCTGTGTAGAGTGTTCTCCTGTCTGTGTTCTCCTGTCTGTTTAGAGTGTTCTCCTGTCTGTAATAGAGTGTTCTCCAGTCTGTAAGATAGTGTTCTCCTGTCTGTATAGAGTGTTCTCCTGTCTGTATAGAGTGTTTTCCTGTCTGTATAGAGTGTTCTCCTGTCTGTGTAGAGTGTTCTCCTGTCTGTGTTCTTCTGTCTGTATCGAGTGTTCTCCTGTCTGTGTTATCCTGTCTGTATTGTGTTCTCCTTCCTGTATAGAGTGTTCTCCTGTTTATGTAGAGTGTTCTCCTGTCTGTGTTTTCCTGTCTGTAGAGAGTGTTCTCCTGTCTGTAGAGAGTGTTATCCTGTCTGTGTAGAGTGTTCTCCTGTCTGTATAGAGTGTTCTTCTGTCTGTATAGAGTGTTATCCTGTCTGTGTAGAGTGTTCTCCTGCCTGTGTGAGTGTACTTCTGTCTGTATAGAGTGTTATCCTGTCTGTGTAGAGTGTTCTCATGTCTGTATAAAGTGTTCTCCTGTCTGTGTTCTTCTGTCTGTATCGAGTGTTCTCCTGTCTGTGTTATCCTGTCTGTATTGTGTTCTCCTTCCTGTATAGAGTGTTCTCCTGTTTATGTAGAGTGTTCTCCTGTCTGTGTTTTCCTGTCTGTAGAGAGTGTTCTCCTGTCTGTAGAGAGTGTTATCCTGTCTGTGTAGAGTGTTCTCCTGTCTGTATAGAGTGTTCTTCTGTCTGTATAGAGTGTTATCCTGTCTGTGTGAGTGTTCTCCTGTCTGTGTGAGTGTTCTCCTGTCTGTGCATTGTAAGTGAAACTGTGTTATTCTGCCCAAAGTGTTCTCAATGTCTTGTATTCAGTTTTTACACTGTGTGTATGTGTGTGTGTGTGGTTGTGTGTGTGTGTGTGTGTGTGTGTGTGTGTGTGTCTGTGTCTGTGTGTCTGTATGTCTGTATGTCTGTATGTCTGTGTGTCTGTGTCTGTGTCTGTGTGCGTGCGTGTAAAAGGTAGACAGACATAGACAGTGATTTAATACATTGCAATTGCGTTGTGCTGAAAGAATTTGTGGCAGTTGGCTTTGACCTGGTCCTTCACGTTAATAACCTCTGAGTGAATTATGTGTTACATTTTACTGTTGGAGTGGAGATAGATGATGAGGTGAGAACCAACATTAAATCCAGGCTTCGACCCAAATGGCACCCTGTTACCTATACAATGCTCTGCTTTTGACCAAAGCCCTTGACAAGAGTAGTACACTAAATATGGAATAGGGTGCCATTTGGGACGCACTCGACTCGACTCCACAGACAGTTGACCTCACATCCTCTAGTGTCACAGGAGGTTAGTTCATGAAGTCTGTTGGAAAAGAACAGCATACCTTTTCCCTCCCATTATGAAAAGGTTACACTACAGCACTGAGGAAGAACCTGAGAGACTGTTAGAGAAGTCGGGTCAGTCATGGGGGGTGAAAAATACTACATGTTTAATGATTCTCCATGTTTAATAATACTCCATGTTTAATAATACTCTGTTTAATAATACATATTCCATGTTTAATAATACTCCATGTTTAATAATACTCCATGTTTAATAATACTACATGTTTTATAATACTCCATGTTTAATAATACTCCATGTTTAATAATACTCCATGTTTAATAATACCCCATGTTTAATAATACATATTTCATGTTTAATACATATTCCATGTTTAATAATACTCCATGTTTAATAATACTCCATGTTTAATAATACCCCATGTTTAATAATACATATTCCATGTTTAATAATACTCCATGTTTAATAATACTCCATGTTTAATAATACTCCATGTTTAATACATACTCCATGTTTAATGATACTCCATGTTTAATAATACTTAATGTTTAATAGTACATACTCCATGTTGAATAATAATACTGCATGTTTAATAATACTCCATGTTTAATAGTACATACTCCATGTTAAATAGTACCCCATGTTTAATAGTACATAATCCATGTTTAATAATACTCCATGATTAATAGTACATACTCCATGTTTAATAATAATACTAAATGTTTAATAGACCATACTCCGTGTTTAATAGTAATTATATGTGTTTAGTAGTACATACTCAATGTTTAACAATACTCCATGTTTAATAGTACATACTCCATGTTTAATAATACTCCATGTTTAATAATACTCCATGTTTAATAATACTCCATGTTTAATAATAAATAACCCATGTTTAATAATACTCCATGTTTAATAAAAATCCATGTTTAATAAAACTCCATGTTTAATAATACTCCATGTTTAATAATACTCAATGTTTAATAATACATACTCCATGTTTAATAATACATATTCCATGTTTAATAATACTCCATATTTAATAATACTCCATGTTTAATAATACATATTCCATGTTTAATAATACATATTCCATTTTTAATAATACTCCATGTTTAATAAAAATCCATGTTTAATAAAACTCCATGTTTAATAATACTCCATGTTTAATAATACTCCATGTTTAATAATACATACTCCATGTTTAATAATACATATTCCATGTTTAATAATACTCCATATTTAATAATACTCCATGTTTAATAATACCTATTCCATGTTTAATAATACATATTCCATTTTTAACAATACTCCATGTTTAATAATACATACTCCATGTTTAATAATACATACTCCGTGTTTAATAATACATACTCCATGTTTAATAATACATACTCCATGTTTAATAATACTCAATGTTTAATAATACATACTCCATGTTTAATAATACATATTCCATGTTTAATAATACTCCATATTTAATAATACTCCATGTTTAATAATACTCAATGTTTAATAATACATACTCCATGTTTAATAATACATATTCCATGTTTAATAATACTCCATATTTAATAATACTCCATGTTTAATAATATCTATGTTTAATAATACATATTCCATTTTAATAATACTCCATGTTTAATAATACATACTCCATGTTTAATAATACATACTCCATGTTTAATAATACATACTCCGTGTTTAATAATACATACTCCATGATTAATACATACTCCATGTTTAATAATACTCAATGTTTAATAATACATACTCCATGTTTAATAATACATATTCCATGTTTAATAATACTCCATATTTAATAATACTCCATGTTTAATCATACATATTCCATGTTTAATAATACATATTCCATTTTTAATAATACTCCATGTTTAATAATACTCCATGTTTAATAATACTCCATGTTTAATAGTACATTCTCCATGTTTTTTTTTTTTTACAATATATTTATTGGCTTTTCTTTTTTTTTACAATTTAACTGCAAATATGAACTGGTAGAACAGAATCATCTCCAAGAAGAATAAGGGAAGGATCTAGTGGTGCCGTCATATTAGTGACCTGTGATAAGAACTGAATAATGTCTTTCCAATAATCGCTTAGTTCAGGGCAGGACAAATACATATGCATAAGTGTGCCCACTCCCGTTTCACACCTTGCGCAAAATGTTGAATATTTAGAATTGATCTTGTACAGTCTCTCTGGTGTAAAGTAGACCCCTATGTAAAATATTGAATTGCATCAACTTGTGCCTTGTGTTAAATGAAAGACGCTGAGCATCTAAAAAGAGCTCTCCCCATTTCTCATCCTGAACAATGAGACCAAGGTCATCACGCCACTTCATGCACACCTTCAGAGCTTCATCTTTCCCCTACAGAGCTTGAAGACCAGAGTACATGTAAGAAATTAAACCTTTTACCCCTTTCCTTTCCAGACACAGTTTATCCGTTTTAGGTTTACTCATGGGCTGAATCCTACCTCCCTGCTGAGTGGCAATATAATGCCTAACCTGTGGGTACTTGAAGAAATGAGTTTGAGGTAACTGAAAATGAGATGCCAATTGTTGAAAGGATAGTAGTTCACCTTCTCTGTAGAGATGACCAAATGTTTTAATTCCTTTGTTGAACCAAGAAAATGTAATACCATCTCTCAGGGCTTTGGGTAAGACGGGGTTACTATAGAAAGGTGTTTGTTCATATATAGATTTAAGCCCTTCTGTTTGTTTACACACTTCAATCCATATATTTAAAGTGTTTTTAATGAAAGGGTTGTTTATGAGACCTAGCAAAGCTTTAGGTGGGCTAATATAAGGTATAGATGCCAATGTAGCAGGGGTCAGACACTTCTCCTCTATCTGTCTCCAAGAGGGTGAACTTGTTGTTGTATCCTGCCATACCCACACAGCCTTTAACTGAGATGCCCAGTAATACAGCTGGAAGTCAGGTAGAGTAAGTCCTCCTTCTGAGTATGGTTTGCATAAAGTTGAGAGTTTCACTCTGGGGGGTTTCCCTTTCCACAGAAATGAAGAAACCTTCCGATTAAGTTGTTTGAAAAGAACTTTGGGAATATGAAAGGGCAAGGTTTGAAAAAGGTACAAGAATTTTGGTAATATATTCATCTTTACACAATTGACCCGCCCAATAAGAGAAATTGGTAAATCCCGCCGTCTATCCAATTCTTCCCCAACCTCTTTGAGAAGTGGAGTATAGTTCAGTTGATATGTCTTACTAATTTCAGAAGGAATTTGCAATACATTCTCCATGTTTAATAATACTCCATGTTTAATAATACTCCATTTTTAATAATACATACTCTATGTTTAATAATACTCTATGTTTAATAATACTCCATGTTTAATAGAACATACTCCATGTTTAATAATACCTATTTGGTCAAGCATGTTAGGTGAGAAAAGAGTTTTAGTGTTACTCTGAAAACCTGAGTGTATTGAGTCATCCTCATCTCTCCTGGGAACTACTAAATTATAATTATTAATTACTCACATATCTCAGACACCAAGAACATAATTAAAAACATCACAGCACGTTGGCTCAGAGTTGGTTTGCACCCCAAAATGGCAATCTATTACCTATATAGTGCACAACCTTTAGTGCACTAAGTAGTGCACTATATAAGGAATGTAAAATGTAGCTTTGACCAGTGATGTTACTGTAGTGAAAATAAGAGGGTCATTAATGAATGTAGTTGTAAAAGGTTTCCTACACAGCAGATATCAGTCGTTTTGTTCATCATAATAGAAGAAAACAAGGGGGAAGTGGCTTTATGTGGGTCTGTGCCCTAAAATGGCACCCTATTCCCTACATAGTGTACTACTTTTGACCAGAGGTCTATGGGACCTGGTCAAAGTATTGCACTATATAGAGAATAGGGTCCCATTTGGGGGCGTAACCTGGAATGTTAACCCATCAGCGGTGATGGGGTTGGTCGTTACTGGTAGTGATGGGGTTGTTAGTTACTGGTGGTGATGGGGTTGGAAGCTATTGGTAGTGATGGGGTTGGTAGTGATGGGGTTGGTAGTTACTGGTGGGGATGGGGTTGGTTGTTACTGGTAGTGATTGGGTTGGTAGTTACTGGTAGTGATTGGGTTGGTAGTTACTGGTAGTGATGGGGTTGGCAGTTATTGGTAGTGATTGGGTTGGTAGTTACTGGTAGTGATTGGGTTGGTAGTTACTGGTAGTGATGTGGTTGGTAGTTATTGGTAGTGATGGGGTTGGTAGTTATTGGTAGTGATGTGGTTGGTAGTTATTGGTAGTGATGGGGTTGGTTGTTACTGGTAGTGATTGGGTTGGTAGTTACTGGTAGTGATTGGGTTGGTAGTTACTGATAGTGATGGGGTTGGTAGTTATTGGTAGTGATGGGGTTGGTTGTTACTGGTAGTGATTGGGTTGGTAGTTACTGGTAGTGATGTGGTTGGTAGTTATTGGTAGTGATGTGGTTGGTAGTTACTGGTAGTGATGGGGTTGGTAGTTACTGGTTGTGATGAGGTTGGTAGTTACTGGTAGTGATGTGGTTGGTAGTTATTGGTAGTGATGGGGTTGGTAGTTATTGGTAGTGATGGGGTTGGTAGTTACTGGTAGTGATGGGGTTGGTAGTTACTGGTAGTGATGGGGTTGGTAGTTACTGGTAGTGATGGGGTTGGTAGTTATTGGTAGTGATGGGGTTGGTAGTTACTGGTAGTGATGGGGTTGGTTGTTACTGGTAGTGATTGGGTTGGTAGTTACTGGTAGTGATTGGGTTGGTAGTTACTGGTAGTGATGGGGTTGGTAGTTATTGGTAGTGATGGGGTTGGCAGTTATTGGTAGTGATGGGGTTGGTAGTTACTGGTAGTGATTGGGTTGGTAGTTACTGGTAGTGATGGGGTTGGTAGTTATTGGTAGTGATGGGGTTGGTTGTTACTGGTAGTGATTGGGTTGGTAGTTAGATGTGGGTTGCTGTTGTGTTAGTGGGTAATTTGACAGCATCGTAAGATAATGGGGCATACACAGGGATGAATAGTTTAATTGTCATTAATCGTTTTTCAATCTTGCACTCAATACAGCAAGATGAGGCGCAGAGGAAGGATTCTAGGGTTTATTTCAATTTTTATCTCTTAGCTTGTACACAGAAGGAATGATGTTGGTTTATTGATTGTGCAATTAGCAAAGAAAGACAAACAATAATGTTAGCTTTCAAAATGAAAAGGTTAATCGTTATTTTTGCAATCAGCGCTTTATCTTGATCAAGACACACGATGACACATTCGGCAAATATACACACATGCTTGTGCACGCACACACACTCACACAGACACACAAACACTCACACACACCCACACTCCGGTGTTTGTTCAGAGAGCAGCTGGTGTGTAGTTATCCTCGGTGAATACAGATTGAGATTCCGTGCTTTGCTTCCTGATTCCTCAGAGAGGTGCGTTCTGGTTGACCAATCAGATCTCACTCCACGTCTCTAACACCCCTCCAAAAGGTTGAGAAAACAAAAGAGCATGAAATTAATTAGAGAATTAGTTCATTCATTCATTATTAATGAGTATATTTGTCCTGTGTGTGTGTGTGTGTGTGTGTGTGTGTGTGTGTGTGTGTGTGTGTGTGTGTGTGTGTGTGTGTGTGTGTGTGTGTGTGTGTGTGTGTGTGTGTGTGTGTGTGTGCTCGTGTGTGTGTATGTGTGTGTGCGTGCAAGTGTCATACTGTTATGAATAAATTCATATGATTTATGTTTAATGACTAAATTATTATATGTTTAAAATAATTTGTTTAAGTAATTACTAAGAATGTTATTTTCCTGAAAATATATGTAATAGGTGTTAGAGGAATAGGTCTAGAACTTTTTAGGAGACTAAGACATCGTGTTACTATTTTGCAACCTAAGCAGGATGGAGTTGAGATAACAGGAAAACTGTCGACAGACGATTTATAACGGGACCCTATAACAGGAAACGGTTTCTTCACCCAGGGAGGGGAGAAACGGTCATAAAGCTGGTACAAGTGATAAGATGTAAGTTGTAAAACGCAGCCCATCTAAAGTGGGTTGGAGTTAAATTGTATGTATATATAAAGGACTGTGTTCTTATTGTGATTGAGAATTCTCGGTGAATAAACATTTGACATAATGATCTCTGTAGCTGGGTCTCTGTCTGTTTCATTTTAACCAAAGCTTTACGACTTTTGGGTTACAGACAGAGTAGGTCAATTATAGTTCAGTTTGTGAACATTAAGAACAAAATTTCCATAACACATACTGCATGTCTGATTCCAATAATTAGTGAATGAATTGTTGCGTGGAGCGAGCCACCATGTTGATCTGGTTCAGGTGATGGTCCTATCCTAACTCTAGCACCAGAACGCTAGCTGGTAGTCTGTGTACGTCCCCAATGGTACCCTGTTTCATATATAGTGCACTAGTTTTTTACTAGGGACCATAAGGCTCTGGTCAAAAGTAGTGCACTATACAGGGAATAGGGCACCTTTTGGGACGTACAGTATATGCGTTTGTTGTCATAAGCTAACAGACTTTGTTTTAGTTCAAGTTTGGTGGAAAGGAAATACAATTCTGTCCGTAATATTTATCCTTCTGCCCAGTTGCTAAGATACGGTTTGCTTGTCATTGGATAACTGTGGGTGCCATTGGGAATGCAGTCTAACACTTCCTATATACTCTTCTCCAGCAGGATCTCACACACTGCGTTCACATTGTAAATATGGTATTGAACTGATCCTGTATATACAGTGCATTCTGGAAGTATTCAGACAACATTACTTTTTCCACATTTTGTTACGTTACAGCCTTATTCTAAAATTGATTAAATAAATAAAAAATCCTCATAAATCTACACACAATACCCCATAATGAAAAAGCAAAAGCAAAAACAGATATTTTGAAATGTTTGCAAATGTATAATTTTTTTTAAACAGAAATACCTTATTTACATAAGTATTCAGACCCTTTGCCATGAGACTCAAAATTGAGCTCAGGTGCATCCTGTTTCCATTGATCATCCTTGAGATGATGATGATGTTTCTACAACTTGATTGGAGTCCACCTGTGGTAAATTCAATTGATTGGACATGATTTTGAAAGGCACACACCTGTCTATATAAGGTCCCACAGTTGACAGTGCATGTCAAGATAAAAACCAAGCCATGAGGTCGAAGGAATTGTCCGTGGAGCTCCGAGACAGGATTGTGTCAAGGGAAGGTTACCAAAAGAATTCTTCAGCATTGAATATCCCCATGAACACAGCGGCCTCCCTCATTCTTAAATGGAAGAAGTTTGAAACCACCAAGACTCTTCCTAGAGCTGACTGCCCTCCCAAACTGAGCAATCAGGGAAGAAGGGCCTTGGTCAGGGAGGTGACCAAGAACCCAATGGTCACTCTGAATGATCTCCGGAGTTCCTCTGTGGCAAGCGTCACGTCTGGAGGAAACCTGGCACCATCCCTACGGTGAAGCATGGTGGTGGCAGCATCATGCTGTGGGGATGTTTTTCAGCGGCAGGGACTGGGAGACTTGTCAGGATCGAGGCAAAGATGAACGGAGCAAAGTACAGAGTGATCCTTGATGAAAACTTGCTCCATAACACTCAGGACCTCAGAGTGGGGCGAAGGTTCACCTTCCAACAGGACAATGACCCTAAGCACACAGCCAAGTCAATGCAGGAGTGGCTTCGGGACAAGTCTCTGAATGTCCTTGAGTGGCCCAGCCAGAGCCCGGACTTGAACCAGATTGAACATCTCTGGAGAGACCTGAAAATACCTGTGCACCGACGCTCCCCATCCAACCTGACAGAGCTTGAGAGGATCTGCAGAGAAGAATGGGAGAAACTCCCCAAATACAGGTGTGCCAAGCTTGTGGCATCATACCAAAGAAGACTCGAGGCTGTAATCGCTGCCAAAGGTTCTTCAACAAGTACTGAGTAAAGGGTCTGAATACTTATGTAAATGTGACATTTCATTATTATACTTTTTTTATACATTTGCAACAATTTCTAAAACCTGTTTTTGCTTTGTCATTATGGCGTATTGTGATGTTATTATGGGTATTGTGATGTCATTATGGGTATTGTGATGTCATTATGGGTATTGTGATGTTATTATGGGTATTGTGATGTCATTATGGGTATTGTGATGTCATTATGGGTATTGTGATGTTATTATGGGTATTGTGATGTCATTATGGGTATTGTGATGTTATTATGGGTATTGTGATGTCATTATGGGTATTGTGATGTTATTATGGGTATTGTGATGTCATTATGGGTATTGTGATGTCATTATGGGTATTGTGATGTTATTATGGGTATTGTGATGTTATTATGGGTATTGTGATGTCATTATGGGTATTGTGATGTTATTATGGGTATTGTGATGTCATTATGGGTATTGTGATGTCATTATGGGTATTGTGATGTCATTATGGGTATTGTGATGTTATTATGGGTATTGTGATGTCATTATGGGTATTGTGATGTCATTATGGGTATTGTGATGTCATTATGGGTATTGTGATGTTATTATGGGTATTGTGATGTCATTATGGGTATTGTGATGTCATTATGGGTATTGTGATGTTATTATGGGTATTGTGATGTCATTATGGGTATTGTGATGTCATTATGGGTATTGTGTGTATTTTGATGAGGGATAAAAATCAACTTCATCCATTTAAGAACATTTTAGAATACTTTCTGAAGGCACCGTAGCCTCTTACTTTTTCCTGTTTATTTTTATTTATTGTGTGTTTTTGTTCTACCTTGTTATTTTTTGTGCAACATTGATTACTGCATTGTTGGGTTTGGAGCTTGCAAGAAAGGCATTTCACTGTACTTGTGCATTTGACATTAAGACTTGATTTGAGGAGTTCTATTGTTGATGTCTTCCTCCCTGAGTAAGAGCTCAAGTGCTTATGTCTGTGGATGACAGGATTGCAGCTTACAGACATTGATGCACGATTTATCATTTCATTATATTAGAGAAGAGCGTTTGAAGGAAATATATTTCAGACGTCAGATAAATGCAAATCACTTAGCTATTTCTATATTTGGTGTGAAAACAAAGACTCTGGCATATCCTCTTTTAATGTGTATAAATATGATAAAGGTGTCACATGGTTTAATGCAAGCCACCAGTGTTATAGAGATAGAAGGCTCGTCTCTGACACGGTGTTGTCGTACTGTCCGTCAGCAGCCACTGGCTGTGCTGGATCAGGATGGGTTTCTTACCCAACTAATATTAATGAACTTCCTCACTACTAGAACTTAGCAATCTAATAAATATTAGGAAAACTGCTCTGAGAGATACTTTTATTTAGAAAACAAAAGTCTAAACCCATAGAATGCAGGAAGATTTTTTACTTGGCATAGTTGTACACGTGAGGTATTGAGTCGTACAGTGACACAACACATGCATGTTAAAAGAATGCGATGTATCTGAGTTGATACAGATTGGTTAATGAGCACTGCACTGGGGAATGAGTTGGTACTTGACAGAAGGACGCGACTGAAAACTGGCTTCTGGTACCGTGCTTCACTGTACCCTATTTATATACTGAGCAACGATGGTGACCCATCCCAAATGGCACCCTATTCCCTATATAGTGCACTACTATGGCACCCTATTCCCTATATAGTGCACAGCCGGGCTCTGGTCAATACTAGTGCACTATATAAAGGACCTAACATTTGGGACGTACCGTATGCCTGCACCCAGAGAATGCAGGGTTGTTTTCAATGTGTTGTGCCGTGTTTGACTTTCTTTGTGAGTTTGACTTTCCGCAGGGAGGTCAAAGAGTAGTATCTCCACAGAGTAGTATCTCCACAGAGTAGTATCTCCACAGAGTAGTATCTTCACAGAGTAGTATCTCCAGAGGGAGGTCACAGAGTGGTAACTCCACAGGGAGGTCACAGAGTGGTAACTCCACAGAGTAGTAACTCCACAGGGAGGTCACAGAGTAGTAACTCCACAGGGAGATCACAGAGTGGTAACTCCACAGAGTAGTAACTCCACAGGGAGGTCACAGAGTAGTAACTCCACAGGGGGTCACAGAGTAGTAACTCCACATGGAGGTCACAGAGTGGTAACTCCACAGAGTAGTAACTCCACAGGGAGGTCACAGAGTAGTAACTCCACAGAGTAATAACTCCACATGGAGGTCACAGAGTAGTATCTCCACAGGGAGGTCACAGAGTAGTAATTCCACAGAGTAGTAACTCCACAGGGAGGTCACAGAGTAGTAACTCCACAGGGAGGTCACAGAGTGGTAACTCCACAGAGTAGCATCTCCACAGAGTAGCATCTCCACAGAGAGGCCACAGAGTAGTATCTCCACAGAGTAGTATCTCCACAGAGAGGGCACAGAGTAGTATCTCAAAATGGTAGCCACTGAGTAGTATCTCCAATGGGAAGCCACAGAGTAGTATCTCCACAGGGAAGCCACAGAGTAGTATCTCCACAGAGAAGCCAGAGAGTAGTATCTCCACAGGGAAGCCACAAAATAGTATCTCCACAGGGAAGCCACAGAGTAGTATCTCCACAGAGAGGCCACAGAGTAGTATCTCCACAGAGAAGCCAGAGAGTAGTATCTCCACAGGGAAGCCACAAAATAGTATCTCCACAGGGAAGCCACAGAGTAGTATCTCCACAGAGAGGCCACAGAGTAGTATCTCCACAGAGAAGCCAGAGAGTAGTATCTCCACAGGGAAGCCACAAAATAGTATCTCCACAGGGAAGCCACAGAGTAGTATCTCCACAGAGAGGCCACAGAGTAGTATCTCCACAGAGAAGCCAGAGAGTAGTATCTCCACAGGGAAGCCACAAAATAGTATCTCCACAGGGAAGCCACAGAGTAGTATCTCCAAAGGCAAGACACAGAGTAATGTCTCCACAGGGAAGCCACAGAGAAGTATCTCCACAGAGAGGCCACAGAGTAGTATCTCCACAGAGAAGCCAAAGAGTAGTATCTCCACAGGGAAGCCACAAAGTATCTCCAGGCTGTAGTATCTCCAGGGTGTAGTATCACCAGGGTGTAGTATCACCAGGGTGTAGTATCTCCAGGGTGTAGTATCACCAGGGTGTTGTATCACCAGGGTGTTGTATCTCCAGGGTGTAGTATCACCAGGGTGTAGTATCACCAGGGTGTAGTATCTCCAGCTCCGTGGAACCATTTCTTATATTGTTAAACATATCCACAAGGAGTCAGGCCTATCATAGAGTAAGATCACATTTGAATAGATAATTCATACATCTCTGACATGAATAACCTACACGAAAACAGGTTTATCAAAGTCACCATTATTAGTCAGTTGTACAACCAAATGCCTCAACCGAAATGTGTCTTCCGCATTTAACCCAACCCCTCTGAATCAGAGAGGTGCGGGGGGCTGCTTTAATTGGGGTTAACTGCCTTGTTCAGGGGCAGAACGACAGATTTTTTTCCTTGTTAGCCCTGGGATTCAAACTCGCAACCCTCCGGTTACAAGTCCAAAGCTCTAACCACTAGGCTACCTACCTACCTGCCTATAAGAGATAAATAATATCCTGAATACAATAGTGAAAACTATTGTATGTATTGCAGTAACCATGTTCTTCAGTATGATATTTTACTTGATGTAATATCAGAAACGTGACTTAATGAATTGATGGTGATGAGCATAAATAGACCAACAGGAAACCAGTTTATTAAGACACATCAGAAACCCTTTCACATGATCGCTGAGTCAGAAGTCTACCGATTCGCATTCTAACAATGGGCTCTGGATCGATAGACGGAAGGGCTCTTTAACACAGCAGTTCAATAAGAGAGGACGAGAGGCTGCACGTACTGTAGTCAGCTTGACCACTCTAAGACTCCGCATGCTGTAGTCAGCTTGACCACTCTAAGACTCCACATACTGTAGTCAGCTTGACCTCTCTAAGACTCCACATACTGTAGTCAGCTTGACCTCTCTAAGACTCCGCATGCTGTAGTCAGCTTGACCTCTCTAAGACTCCACATACTGTAGTCAGCTTGACCTCTCTAAGACTCCACATACTGTAGTCAGCTTGACCTCTCTAAGACTCCACATACTGTAGTCAGCTTGACCTCTCTAAGACTCCGCATGCTGTAGTCAGCTTGACCTCTCTAAGACTCCACATACTGTAGTCAGCTTGACCTCTCTAAGACTCCACATACTGTAGTCAGCTTGACCTCTCTAAGACTCCACATACTGCAGTCAGCTTGACCTCTCTAAGACTCCACATACTGTAGTCAGCTTGACCTCTCTAAGACTCCACATACTGTAGTCAGCTTGACCGCTCTAAGACTCTACATACTGTAGTCAGCTTGACCTCTCTAAGACTCCACATGCTGTAGTCAGCTTGACCTCTCTAAGACTCCACATACTGTAGTCAGCTTGACCTCTCTAAGACTCCACATACTGTAGTCAGCTTGACCTCTCTAAGACTCCACATACTGTAGTCAGCTTGACCTCTCTAAGACTCCACATACAGTAGTCAGCTTGACCTCTCTAAGACTCCACATACTGTAGTCAGCTTGACCGCTCTAAGACTCTACATACTGTAGTCAGCTTGACCTCTCTAAGACTCCACATACTGTAGTCAGCTTGACCTCTCTAAGACTCCACATACTGTAGTCAGCTTGACCTCTCTAAGACTCTACATGCTGTAGTCAGCTTGACCTCTCTAAGACTCCACATACTGTAGTCAGCTTGACCTCTCTAAGACTCCACATGCTGTAGTCAGCTTGACCTCTCTAAGACTCCACATACTGTAGTCAGCTTGACCTCTCTAAGACTCTCTACATACTGTAGTCAGTTTCATATGACCAGTTAATATGATAGCAATGGTCTATTGGCTACAGGGTTTCATATGGCCAGTTAATATGATAGTAATGGTCTGTTGACTACAGGGTTTCATATGGCCAGTTAATATGACAGTAATGGTCTATTGGCTACAGGGTTTCATATGTCCAGTTAATATGATAGTAATGGTCTGTTGACTACAGGGTTTCATATGGCCAGTTAATATGACAGTAATGGTCTATTGGCTACAGGGTTTCATATGGCCAGTTAATATGATAGTAATGGTCTATTGGCTACAGGGTTTCATATGGCCAGTTAATATGATAGTAATGGTCTATTGGCTACAGGGTTTCATATGGCCAGTTAATATGATAGTAATGGTCTATTGGCTACAGGGTTTCATATGGCCAGTTAATATGATAGTAATGGTCTATTGGCTACAGGGTTTCATATGGCCAGTTAATATGATAGTAATGGTCTATTGGCTACAGGGTTTCATATGGCCAGTTAATATGACAGTAATGGTCTATTGGCTACAGGGTTTCATATGGCCAGTTAATATGATAGTAATGGTCTATTGGCTACAGGGTTTCATATGGCCAGTTAATATGACAGTAATGGTCTATTGACTACAGGGTTTCATATGGCCAGTTAATATGATAGTAATGGTCTATTGGCTACAGGGTTTCATATGGCCAGTTAATATGACAGTAATGGTCTATTGGCTACAGGGTTTCATATGGCCAGTTAATATGACAGTAATGGTCTATTGGCTACAGGGTGTCATATGGCCAGTTAATATGATAGTAATGGTCTATTGACTACAGGGTTTCATATGGCCAGTTAGAATGATAGTAATGGTCTATTGGCTACATGGTTTCATATGGCCAGTTAATATGACAGTAATGGTCTATTGACTACAGGGTTTCATATGACCAGTTAATATGATAGTAATGGTCTATTGGCTACAGGGTTTCATATGGCCAGTTAGAATGATAGTAATGGTCTATTGGCTACATGGTTTCATATGGCCAGTTAGAATGATAGTAATGGTCAAATGGCTACAGGCTTTCATATGGACAGTGTGTGTGTGTATCACTAGATATAGATGTATGCGCTAGATGTGTTAGTGACTAGATTGGAAGGGTATTAGCATTCCACCAGCTAATTATGTGTGATTGATCCAACATTGTCAGGTTATTCTACAAGGAGTGCCAAGGTCCTGAATGGTACCTACATTAGGATCCCTACTGTACATCGTGTACTGTTTTTTGACCAGGGCATATAGCACAACGTAGGGAATAGGGTAGCATTTGGATAGAGGCAGTCTTACTGACAACATACTCTCTACATACTGTAGTCAGTTTCATATGACCAGTTAATATGATAGCAATGGTCTATTGGCTACAGGGTTTCATATGGCCAGTTAATATGATAGTAATGGTCTGTTGACTACAGGGTTTCATATGGCCAGTTAATATGACAGTAATGGTCTATTGGCTACAGGGTTTCATATGTCCAGTTAATATGATAGTAATGGTCTGTTGACTACAGGGTTTCATATGGCCAGTTAATATGACAGTAATGGTCTATTGGCTACAGGGTTTCATATGGCCAGTTAATATGATAGTAATGGTCTATTGGCTACAGGGTTTCATATGGCCAGTTAATATGATAGTAATGGTCTGTGGCTACAGGGTTTCATATGGCCAGTTAATATGATAGTAATGGTCTATTGGCTACAGGGTTTCATATGGCCAGTTAATATGATAGTAATGGTCTATTGGCTACAGGGTTTCATATGGCCAGTTAATATGATAGTAATGGTCTATTGGCTACAGGGTTTCATATGGCCAGTTAATATGACAGTAATGGTCTATTGGCTACAGGGTTTCATATGGCCAGTTAATATGATAGTAATGGTCTATTGGCTACAGGGTTTCATATGGCCAGTTAATATGACAGTAATGGTCTATTGACTACAGGGTTTCATATGGCCAGTTAATATGATAGTAATGGTCTATTGGCTACAGGGTTTCATATGGCCAGTTAATATGACAGTAATGGTCTATTGGCTACAGGGTTTCATATGGCCAGTTAATATGACAGTAATGGTCTATTGGCTACAGGGTGTCATATGGCCAGTTAATATGATAGTAATGGTCTATTGACTACAGGGTTTCATATGGCCAGTTAGAATGATAGTAATGGTCTATTGGCTACATGGTTTCATATGGCCAGTTAATATGACAGTAATGGTCTATTGACTACAGGGTTTCATATGACCAGTTAATATGATAGTAATGGTCTATTGGCTACAGGGTTTCATATGGCCAGTTAGAATGATAGTAATGGTCTATTGGCTACATGGTTTCATATGGCCAGTTAGAATGATAGTAATGGTCAAATGGCTACAGGCTTTCATATGGACAGTGTGTGTGTGTATCACTAGATATAGATGTATGCGCTAGATGTGTTAGTGACTAGATTGGAAGGGTATTAGCATTCCACCAGCTAATTATGTGTGATTGATCCAACATTGTCAGGTTATTCTACAAGGAGTGCCAAGGTCCTGAATGGTACCCTACATTAGGATCCCTACTGTACATCGTGTACTGTTTTTTGACCAGGGCATATAGCACAACGTAGGGAATAGGGTAGCATTTGGATAGAGGCAGTCTTACTGACAAACGTTGATATCATGGTACCACATGGGAGCCCTCCAGCTAATTACAACCACCATGGAGTCCTAGGATTCCTGTCACATACCATCCCTCTCACCCTGAAGAGATGCTCTCTTACCCTGAGGCCACAGTGAGCAGGGATTCCATCATAGCTCTTACTGTTGCTTCCTTTCAAAGTCAAATGATTTATCCAACTGTTCAAGCTGTTTTTTCTTTCTCCCTCAGCAATGCATTCTAGATAAGGCATCTCTCTCTCTCTCTCTCTCTCTCTCTCTCTCTCTCTCTCTCTCTCTCTCTCTCCCTCTCCCTCTCTCATCCCTCTCCCTCTCTCATCTCTCTCATCTCTCTTCAGTCATTGATCGTGATGTAGAGCTCATGTCTGATGGGTCTCTGGACTTAAACAAAGGAACGAATGGTGCCTTAGTTATTTGACACTGGCTTTTTGGCAGTAAAAGTTAAAAGGGGAGATTGGGATGCTTTGAAGTCATTGTCAGTCCTGTTGCTTTCGGCAATGAAGCACAAATGGGAAAACATTACAAATGGTTGTTCCACTCACTTCAACTTAAGAGTGCGTCCCAAATGTCACACTTTCCCCTGTATAGTGCACTACTTTTGACCAGAGCCCTATGGACCCTCGTTTAATGTAGTGTATCATATAGGTAATAGGGTTCTATTTGGAACACTATACTGCAGGAAGAGAATGGAACACATCCTGAGGGCTTCTGGTTACACTATACTGCAGGAAGAGAATGGAACACATCCTGAAGGCTTCTGGTTACACTATACTGCAGGAAGAGAATGGAACACATCCTGAGGGCTTCTGGTTACACTATACTGCAGGAAGAGAACGGAACACATCCTGAGGGCTTCTGGTTACACTATACTGCAGGAAGAGAACAGAACACATCCTGAGGGTTTCTGGTTACACTATACTGCAGGAAGAGAACGGAACACATCCTGAGGGCTTCTGGTTACACTATACTGCAGGAAGAGAACGGAACACATCCTGAGGGCTTCTGGTTACACTATACTGCAGGAAGAGAACGGAACACATCCTGAGGGCTTCTGGTTACACTATACTGCAGGAAGAGAACGGAACACATCCTGAGGGCTTCTGGTTACACTATACTGCAGGAAGAGAACGGAACACATCCTGAGGGCTTCTGGTTACACTATACTGCAGGAAGAGAACAGAACACATCCTGAGGGTTTCTGGTTACACTATACTGCAGGAAGAGAACGGAACACATCCTGAGGGCTTCTGGTTACACTATACTGCAGGAAGAGAACAGAACACATCCTGAGGGCTTCTGGTTACACTATACTGCAGGAAGAGAAAACTAAACGTGGATGGTTACTGGAAAACCTAGTGTATAATGGTGTGGTTGAGGGACTGTCAAGTAAGGTAAAAGTGGTCTAAAATATGCTGACTTTCCTTTAAACACTTTTCTGACTCTGCAGTAAGCTCTACATGGGATCGACTATTTCTGAATAATGCCTGAAAACAGATGACATCCCAAATAGCACCCTATTCCCTACATAGTGCAGTGCTTTTGACCAGAGCCCTGTTGGCCCAGGACAAAAGTAGTGCACTGTACAGAATAGGACAAAGAAAGCCATTTAGGACAGAGCATCCTGTCTAGAACTAACCCAGAGATGGTGTGTTATGATAAAGAGGAGGCATTCTGCATCCTGTCTAGAAGGAACCCAGAGATGGTGTGTTATGATAAAGAGGAGGCATTCTGCATCCTGTCTAGAAGGAACCCAGAGATGGTGTGTTATGATGAAGAGGAGGCAGTCTGCATCCTGTCTAGAAGGAACCCAGAGATGGTGTGTTATGATAAAGAGGAGGCATTCTGCATCCTGTCTAGAAGGAACCCAGAGATGGTGTGTTATGATGAAGAGGAGGCAGTCTGCATCCTGTCTAGAAGGAACCCAGAGATGGTGTGTTAAGATAAAGAGGAGGCAGTCTGCATCCTGTCTAGAAGGAACCCAGAGATGTGTTATGATAAAGAGGAGGCAGTCTGCATCCTGTCTAGAAGGAACCCAGAAATGGTGTGTTATGATAAAGAGGAGGCAGTCTGCACCTTGCATGGAACATACATTGATTTAAATTGATTGTTACTGTAGATCCCTTGTTTACATACACTGTTTTGACAGCTTAGTTTTAATTGGCAAGTTCAGGCTTCTTCTTCTGAGTGGAATATGTTTATGCTTATTATTGTATGTTTGAAGGTTTAATGGATTGGAAGTGAAGGGTATTCTCTGGATACAGAGATTCAAAATGTCCAGGTAGAACTGGAGAAATTGAATGGTGGCATAGTTGACAAAAGAGCGACAAAGTGTCCCTCTCGTAATGCCAGTGGAAATAAAGTTTGACGGAATCTGTCAGCTGTCAGGAAACAGTTTGACAAAGTAACAGAAGGCTGAGGATCAACGCGAAATGCAATCAGTGTGTATGGATGCGTGGCCTGAGTCGAGCAAGTCATTTGTCTAGGAGGAAATGTGACAACAGGCACTTGTCAACGGGACATTTGATACCTGTGTCCTTTTGGCACTTAGAAGTCGTGTACCGCTCTCTGTCTTGCTTTTAAACATCGTATGTTATATTTCCATTAGGTCTACAGGACAATCACAAAGATTCAAACAAACACTGGCTTACGTTTTGTTACTTGTTATAAAATAAAATGTAATATAATATAGTATTTGTTCCTGTAAATGTTTACATTTTTTACAAATCATTTTTTACAAATGATTTGATTTTTATGGGAGGTAGCTAGCTATGCATTGTCAGTTATAAATAAGCAGAGGGTGAGTAGTTGTATCGTGTGTTCAAGAGAGTGTCCACGACAGCACACAAACATGATATTTATACTGCATTAGTCTGGCTCCTTAGGATGTCACCACACAGTTTTAACAGTTGATCTGCTCTGGTCAAAAGCACTGCTCTATATGAGGGATTGGGGTGCCAATTGGGATAAAGCCATTTCCCGGAGAAGGCTATTGATTGAGAACACATTGTAAAATCCATCTTAAGCTTCCGAGAGGAAGAATTGGAGGTTGAGCAGTTTTCCGTGCTTGGGTTGAGCCTGTTCGATGACACATTAACAGTGCTCTGTATTTCTCAGTCTCTAAACCCATTCCTATCTTAAGCACCTGTTTAAACCACAGTCTTTCAGGTTGTAACGTGGCTAAGACTTCTTAATGTAATGCCAATCAAAGCTAACCCGTAGTCAATACATATTATTCGGAAGTCTAATTTTTCATGCACTTGAAATTCCACTCAAAATTCTTCTTCAAACAGATGATTGATTAGTATTCATGTAGGTTAAGCGTTACATTAAACTTCTATGATAAAATATGTAGTTTTATCCTAGGCAATTTGGTACCATCAAGAAATGTGTCACTTCATATTCATACACATTATTTAAGCAGAAGGAATGGACTGAGTGACACTTGGCACTACAGAAACAATTGAGTAAATGGATTCAGGTCTGTATTGCGGCGGTCATGCTGCAATTTCCCGACCAGGAAGGATGGCTTAGCTCTATTACCGACATTACTAGCAGAAACACCTCCTTAAGTGTCTCTTAAAGGTCTCTGTCTGACTCTCCAGCCCCACGCACCACACTACCTCCCTCACACAAGGGTCTGAGTCCCAAATAGTAACCAATTCCCTTTATATAGCACTACTTTGGACCTGGACCCCTTCCAATAGGGCTCTGGCAAGAAGAAGTGCACAGTGTGCCATATGGGATGCACTCAGGCTGTTCTAACAGTCCTCCCTCCTCTGTCTCTTCTGGTGTTGTAATAACAACAGATTACTGATCAGGCTGTTCTAACAGACCTCCCTCCTCTGTCTCTTCTGGTGTTGTAATAACAACAGATTACTGATCAAGCTGTTCTAACAGACCTCCCTCCTCTGTCTCTTCTGGTGTTGTAATAACAACAGATTACTGATCAGGCTGTTCTAACAGACCTCCCTCCTCTGTCTCTTCTGGTGTTGTAATAACAACAGATTACTGATCAAGCTGTTCTAACAGACCTCCCTCCTCTGTCTCTTCTGGTGTTGTAATAACAACAGATTACTGATCAAGCTGTTCTAACAGACCTCCCTCCTCTGTCTCTTCTGGTGTTGTAATAACAACAGATTACTGATCAAGCTGTTCTAACAGACCTCCCTCCTCTGTCTCTTCTGGTGTTGTAATAACAACAGATTACTGATCAAGCTGTTCTAACAGACCTCCCTCCTCTGTCTCTTCTGGTGTTGTAATAACAACAGATTACTGATCAGGCTGTTCTAACAGACCTCCCTCCTCTGTCTCTTCTGGTGTTGTAATAACAACAGATTACTGATCAGGCTGTTCTAACAGACCTCCCTCCTCTGTCTCTTCTGGTGTTGTAATAACAACAGATTACTGATCAGGCTGTTCTAACAGACCTCCCTCCTCTGTCTCTTCTGGTGTTGTAATAACAACAGATTACTGATCAGGCTGTTCTAACAGACCTCCCTCCCTGTCTCTTCTGGTGTTGTAATAACAACAGATTACTGATCAGGCTGTTCTAACAGACCTCCCTCCTCTGTCTCTTCTGGTGTTGTAATAACAACAGATTACTGATCAGGCTGTTCTAACAGACCTCCCTCCTCTGTCTCTTCTGGTGTTGTAATAACAACAGATTACTGATCAGGCTGTTCTAACAGACCTCCCTCCTCTGTCTCTTCTGGTGTTGTAATAACAACAGATTACTGATCAGGCTGTTCTAACAGACCTCCCTCCTCTGTCTCTTCTGGTGTTGTAATAACAACAGATTACTGATCAGGCTGTTCTAACAGACCTCCCTCCTCTGTCTCTTCTGGTGTTGTAATAACAACAGATTACTGATCAGGCTGTTCTGACAGACCTCCCTCCTCTGTCTCTTCTGGTGTTGTAATAACAACAGATTACTGATCAGGCTGTTCTAACAGACCTCCCTCCTCTGTCTCTTCTGGTGTTGTAATAACAACAGATTACTGATCAGGCTGTTCTAACAGACCTCCCTCCTCTGTCTCTTCTGGTGTTGTAATATCAACAGATTACTGTTCTCATGTCACCTCCATCAAGTCAGTTAGATGTAAAATCACCATGCCATGGGACAAGGCTAAAGCCTGTTTTACGAGTGATCAGGGATACTTCCCAAATGGCACCCTATTCACTATAAGATGTGCACTATCTAAACAGATAGGGTGCCATCTGTGAGCCAGCGAGTCCTGTTTCCCGAGTGATATGGAGTGTTCTTTATAGTGTCCATCGACCCCCTCAAGACCCCTGTAGGCTCAGTCGTAGGAGTACTGGCTGCTGCCCTGCTGATGCAGGGAGGTTTACAAGTAGAGCTAATAAGCCTTTAAAGTTATGTTTGTCCCTGGTTTCTATGTCACCTTTCATGGGTCTGTCAGGGTCTGAATGTCAGTTTCTTTAGTCGGAGTTGAGTGTCTGTAACCTTTTCCTTTTGTTTCGGGAAAACTGTTTTTCCTCAGCCATGCAGTTCACCACACACTGTTCTGTTCTGTAATTACCAAAAACACATTTACTTGAGCGTAGATTCAAAAAGGTGCTTTGTTCATTTTATTTTGTGAGAAACTATATACTTAACTCACAGTGATAAAACCAAGGTAATTTCCATTGTGTTATAGTCTAGTGTTACCATTGTGGATATAGTCTAGTGTTACCATTGTGGATATAGTCTAGTGTTACCATTGTGTTATAGTCTAGTGTTACCATTGTGTTATAGTCTAGTGTTACCATTGTGTTATAGTCTAGTGTTACCATTGTGGATATAGTCTAGTGTTACCATTGTGTTATAGTCTGGTGTTACCATTGTGGATATAGTCTAGTGTTACCATTGTTGTATAGTCTAGTGTTACCATTGTGTTACAGTCTAGTGTTACCATTGTGTTATAGTCTGGTGTTACCATTGTGTTATAGTCTAGTGTTACCATTGTGTTATAGTCTGGTGTTACCATTGTGTTAGGCTAGTGTTACCATTGTGTTATAGTTTGGTGTTACCATTGTGTTACAGTCTAGTGTTACCATTGTTGTATAGTCTAGTGTTACCATTGTGTTATAGTCTAGTATTACCATTGTGTTACAGTCTAGTGTTACCATTGTGTTATAGTCTAGTGATACCATTGTGTTATAGTCTCGTATTACCATTGTGTTATAGTTTGGTGTTACCATTGTGTTACAGTCTAGTGTTACCATTGTTGTATAGTCTAGTGTTACCATTGTGTTATAGTCTAGTGTTACCATTGTGTTATAGTCTAGTATTACCATTGTGTTATAGTCTGGTGTTACCATTGTGTTAGGCTAGTGTTACCATTGTGTTATAGTTTGGTGTTACCATTGTGTTATTGTCTGGTGTTACCATTGTGTTACAGTCTAGTGTTACCATTGTGTTATAGTCTAGTGGTACCATTGTGTTATAGTCTAGTGTTACCATTGTGTTAGTCTAGTGTTACCATTGTGTTATAGTCTAGTGTTACCATTGTGTTATAGTTTGGTGTTACCATTGTGTTATAGTCTAGTGTTACCATTGTGTTATAGTCTAGTGTTACCATTGTGTTACAGTCTAGTGTTACCATTGTGTTACAGTCTAGTGATACCATTGTGTTATAGTCTCGTGTTACCATTGTGTTATAGTCTAATATTACTATTGTGACTCTGGTCCCGTCATCTCTCTGACTCACCTTGGCCCACTCCTTTGGTAATCAACTCTACATTATTTACAACAGTGTACCTAGGTCTGCGTCTCAAATGGCAACCTAGTCCCTACATAGTGCACTACTCTCGACCATAGGGCTCTGGTCAACAGTAGCGCACTATATAGGGAATAAGGTGCAATTTGGATCGCAGGCCACATCTACTCAGCAGATGTCCTTATAAACCACATTGTCTGGCTTTGTGATTTCACAATAGTGTGTAAACAAGATAACTCAGTTTAACTTATATCATCCTTGGGAGATTCGGATAAAATATCTTGTTTAGTTTTGATATTACTTCAGCCACTCTGTATGGTCCCAGATCAAGAGCCCAGAACTCTATAGAGCCACAGCCCAGGGCCCAGACTCACAAAACCCTTCTTAAGAAAACACTTAAGAAGCTTCTTAAGAAAAATATAGAATAAGTTCATAAGATCGTAAGTGAAGTGCATATCCTCAACAACATCTTAAGATTTTAGGATTTTCTTAGGAACTTCTCAAACATATTTTTACAAATCTTAATTAAGATGTTTGTTGATAGGCAACCGTTTTAGCTAGCTATCTAGCTACCTTGTCAGCTCGGGGATTCGATCTTGCAACCTTTCGGTTACTAGTCCAACGCTCTAACCACTAGGCTACCTGCCTCTAACCACTAGGCTACCTGCCTCTAACCACTAGGCTACCTGTCTCTAACCACTAGGCTACCTGTCTCTAATCACTAGGCTACCTGTCTCTAATCACTAGGCTACCTGCCTCTAACCACTAGGCTACCTGCCTCTAACCACTAGGCTACCTGCCTCTAACCACCAGGCTACCTGCCTCTAACCACTAGGCTACCTGCCTCTAACCACTAGGCTACCTGCCTCTAACCACTGGACTACCTGCCTCTAACCACCAGGCTACCTGGCTCTAACCACTAGGCTACCTGGCTCTAACCACTAGGCTACCTGCCTCTAACCACTAGGCTACCTGCCTCTAACCACTAGGCTACCTGCCTCTAACCACCAGGCTACCTGCCTCTAACCACTCGGCTACCTGCCTCTAACCACTAGGCTACCTGCCTCTAACCACTAGGCTACCTGCCTCTAACCACCAGGCTACCTGGCTCTAACCACTAGATTACCTGCCTCTAACCACTAGGCTAACTGTCTCTAACCACTAGGCTACCTGCCTCTAACCACTAGGCTACCTGCCTCTAACCACCAGGCTACCTGCTACCTGCCTCTAACCACTAGGCTACCTGCCTCTAACCACTAGGCTACCTGCCCTGCCTCTACACCTACTATAGGCTACCTGCTCTAACCACCTACCTGGCTCTAACCACTAGGCACCTGCCTCTCCACTAGGCTGCCTGGCTACCTGCCTCTAACCACCAGGCTACCTGCCTCTAACCACCAGGCTACCTGCCTCTAACCACCAGGCTACCTGCCTCTAACCACTAGGCTACCTGCCTCCAACCACTAGGCTACCTGACTCTAACCACTAGGCTACCTGGCTCTAACCACTAGGCTACCTGTCTCTAACCACTAGGCTACCTGTCCAACCACTAGGCTACCTCTAACCACTAGGCTACCTGCCTCTAACCATTAGGCTACCTGCCTCTAACCACTAGGCTACCTGTCTCTAACCACTAGGCTACCTGCCTCTAACCATTAGGCTACCTGCCTCTAACCACTAGGCTACCTGCCTCTAACCACTAGGCTACCTGTCTCTAACCACCAGGCTACCTGGCTCTAACCACTAGATTACCTGCCTCTAACCACTAGGCTAACTGTCTCTAACCACTAGGCTACCTGCCTCTAACCACTAGGCTACCTGCCTCTAACCACCAGGCTACCTGCCTCTAACCACTAGGCTACCTGCCTCTAACCACTAGGCTACCTGCCTCTAACCACTAGACTACCTGCCTCTAACCACCAGGCTACCTGGCTCTAACCACTAGGCTACCTGCCTCTAACCACTAGGCTACCTGCCTCTAACCACTAGGCTACCTGCCTCTAACCACTAGGCTACCTGCCTCTAACCACCAGGCTACCTGCCTCTAACCACTAGGCTACCTGCCTCCAACCACTAGGCTACCTGACTCTAACCACTAGGCTACCTGGCTCTAACCACTAGGCTACCTGTCTCTAACCACTAGGCTACCTGCCTCTAACCACTAGGCTACCTGCCTCTAACCATTAGGCTACCTGCCTCTAACCACTAGGCTACCTGTCTCTAACCACTAGGCTACCTGCCTCTAACCATTAGGCTACCTGCCTCTAACCACTAGGCTACCTGCCTCTAACCACTAGGCTACCTGTCTCTAACCACTAGGCTACCTGCCTCTAACCATTAGGCTACCTGCCACCCCTAAATCCTACATCTAAATGAGTGTGGAAGTGTTTCATGATGTTCTGCAGTCTGAACATCTGTGTTCATGCTGTTGATCCCAGTCTAGTAAATGTGGTTTGTTATAAAGCCTGTATTTCAACAAGACCCTGATTAAATGTTCTCCTCCAATAAAAGCTTGAAAAGAAGTCAGTGGTGCAAAACGTCAGAGACGCGTTTTGCTAATTTACGAGGCGTTGTGTTTTTATTTACATTCAGGCTTATTTCTTTTGGAGCTGGCAACTTCACACATCTAGTCTTGGTGATGTGAGTTCATTCGACAGTTGATTTGTCAAATGGCAAGAGAGAAATACAGAGATACAACACATAGAAGCTGTACCTCCATGATTAAAAGTGGAACCAGATGGGGCAGCAGCCTAGTTACTCTTTATGCCATACTTTGGAAATATTATTTTCTTTCAGTGCTTTTTTTTTCAGTTTCATTTGAATTCCATTTCAATGAAGCCTCATGAATACTGCATTATATATTTTGCTAATGTACAACAAGCCCATGATAAGTGCCTGCGGGTTAATTGTAGCAGATTACTGAAATGCACACGTCCTCTTCATTGTTACACTGCGTTTTTTCTGTCTGTTTTCATAGAGCGAGAGCAAAGCCTGGAGGAGAGGTCCGTTGCTGTTATATCCCGTGGCAACGTGGTAGTTCATATTCACATACGTATAGTTAACCTATAGGTTCCATAGGGCTCTGGTCAAAAGTGATGCACTTTGTAGGGAATAGGGTGCCATTTGGGAAACAACCCCCGTATTTACAGAGGAGCTTTTTGTCATTCAATATTTATGAACATATGAACTCCATCTATTAATAGAAAAATGTATTAAAGTAAAGCAGATTATGAGTTTATATTTCTAAAGCCCAAACCCATCTCTCCTGGTTGGTGGCACCGTTCAGTTCTGACTGAGTCTGTGTCCAAAATGGACCCCTATTCTCTATTTATAGTGCAGTTCTACTAACCAGGGCTCTTAGGGCGCTGGTCAAAAGTAGCACACTGCATAGGGACTAGTGTGCTATTTGTGTCGCAAACTGATTATGCAACAAGACAACCAACAGCACATTGTCAATCTGATAGTGTGCGAGTGGTGTACTGAAGACCTGGCTGTTCCCAGCGGGGTGTTTGTTCTCTCCTCTCTCATCTCTCCTCGCTCTGTCAGTCCGTTTGTGACGAGCTGATTTCCACACGCTATGAGGTGGTCCTGTATGACTCAGTTGGTAGAACAAGGCGTTTGCAACGGCAGGGTTGTGTGTTCGATTCCCGGTGGGGTGGGGGGGCAACCGATATATAAAATGCACGCACGCAATCTCCGTAAGTCGCTTTGAGATGAAAGCATCTGCCTAAATTCAATATATTACGCCCTGAATGCAGCCAGAGACAGACATCACGGTGCTCTATGAGGATATGAGTCTCTCCTCTGGTCTTTGAGAGCGTGAAGATGACTTCGTGACGGCGTGGTCCATAGAAGTAGAATCAGAATAGAAAATAGATGGTATTGATCTATGATGGGGGTGCTCTGTCGTCTCAAGGCCTCCTCTCATCTCAGACTTTCATCAATAGCTGCTGTTAATCTCCTCAGAAGAATAATATTTTGGATCGTGGACTTACTTTCGTAGTGTGCGTCCGAAATCGCACCCTATTCCCTATATAGTGCACTATATTTGACAGGAGCCCTATGGGGACATGGTTAAAAGTAGTGCACTATATAGGGAATAGGGTGCCACCTGGAATGCAGAAACACTCCTGTCACTGTGACAGTCAAGTCTTTCATACATAGTCCTATTAGCCTGATGTGGGAGTTCTGTTAAATTGGGTCAATCAGATCATATTCTGTGCACACAGCGGTGGTATTCATGATCCTCGAAGAAACCTCCCACAGAGCACAGAGTTGTCTCAGTGGAATTAAGGAGATTAAGAACGAATGCCAAATGGTACCCTATTCTCTATATAGGGCCCTATAGTCCCTGGTCAAACGTAGTGCACTCTAAAGGGTAAGGAGTGCCATTTGGGATGCAGGACTAAGCCTGTTCATGGTTCTCTATGGTGTAGTCACCAGGCTGTTTTCACACCAAGCCCTAAACGCTGGACTCAGGCTTCTTCTGAATAATCATAATAAACGTGCCCCGGCTTTAATCTGTTATTACTACTATCCACTCTTGAGTGGTTTTATTCTTTGGCAATGCTTTTGCCGTCTGTGAATAGTATGAAATAATAGGATTGCTGACTGGGTGGCATAATGTATTGTTATACCCCCACATTAAAACATATTACAATTTACCACGTACTATAGAATTCTGCAGTAAACTGCAATATGCTGTAGAATACTACACTACACACTGTAATATCCCTCAATCATGTGTAGTACTTAAGTATAATGTTGCAGTATACTGTAGAATACTAGAGTAAATACTACAGTATTTTCCAGAAGGAAAGAAACACAGTAGAAAATACTATGGTAATGTCCACAAAAAAGACTACAGTCATCAAAAACATGACACTTTTTTTTAACAATGGTAAATACTACAGGATTTAATATAAATGCACCCTGTAGGTAGGCGGGAACATATTATATGGTCTGTACTTGGCAGATGCAAGTGAGAAACCTACATGCCAAGTACAGACCATATAATATGTTCCCTACAGGTTCTAGTAAAGAGCAGAATCTCTGACCTCTCCATTCAGACCCCAGTCCTGCCTACCTACAGGTTCTAGTAAAGAGCAGAATCTCTGACCTCTCCATTCAGACCCCAGTCCTGTCTACCTACAGGTTCTAGTAAAGAGCAGAATCTCTGACCTCTCCATTCAGACCCCAGTCCTGCCTACCTACAGGTTCTAGTAAAGAGCAGAATCTCTGACCTCTCCATTCAGACCCCAGTCCTGCCTACCTACAGGTTCTAGTAAAGAGCAGAATCTCTGACCTCTCCATTCAGACCCCAGTCCTGCCTACCTACAGGTTCTAGTAAAGAGCAGAATCTCTGTCCTCTCCATTCAGACCCCAGTCCTGTCTACCTACAGGTTCTAGTAAAGAGCAGAATCTCTGTCCTCTCCATTCAGACCCCAGTCCTGCCTACCTACAGGGTGCAACAAAATATTAGGACAGTGTTCTTAATGTTTTTTTACCCTCTGTGATAAGGGCTCTATATATGGAATGGGGGTATCATTTGACAGCAAACCATTCCATTGAACATACCGTATCCCAGACCTTGAACGCATGGCTTCTGTATTCCTATTGTGGGTTGATTGCTTAGCAGTCCACACACCAGCTTAAACAACTATACAACATTAGCAAACTTTTGTACAATTTTTATGTTTTGATTGTTCCCATGAAGTTGAAATATATAGAACTTTGTGGAAGCGTTTTGTATCTCCACTTGGCAGTGTTTTTTTGTTGTTGTTGTGTTTTTTGTAGCGATTGTTATAAAATTCCTAATTTGCATTATGCATGTCTGTTCCAGCCTTTTGACAACAGACAAAAAGAAACAAAATACATATTCATAAAGACAGGCAGACGAACAGCTGGATTAACTGAGCTCGGGTAATTTTCATCAATCCTCGGCTAATTCCAAACACAATTAACCTTTCCAAACAAACTGCACTTATCAGGGAGAATTCACCAGGCAGGCGGGATGAGGGGGAATAAGAGAGGCCACATGTTGCTTTTTGCAAAATGAATCTGAAGCTGTGTTGACATTTGCACATATTTTTTTTTGAATCTGCTTGAAAGAAACTCTGCAATCAATATGTTGTTGCTTTTGTAAAAGAGAATGTATTCTGAGTGACTTGCCTGGTTAAAAATAAAAGGAAAAATCTACTGTAGATAATGGAGTTGATGTGATGCGTTATCTTTAGTTATAATCAGTTATAAAGTTGAGTTAACATAACATGAGTTGTCTCAACTTGACATACTGATTTCTATCTGCATTGCTTGGCTGTTTGGGGTTTTAGGCCGTGTTTCTGTACAGCACTTTGTGACATCAGCTGATGTAAGAAGGGCTTTATAAATACATTTGATTGACCTACTGATGGATTTCTACCATGCTGTTTCTGATACAGTTTTGAATATGTTTGATTTGTTTATATTTTATTTATTAGGATCCTCATTATCTGACGGCAACGACGACAGCCAGTCTTACTGGGGTCTGACACATGACCAAAAACACATTACAGACAAAAGACTTTGGAATTGGTATACATTTAAATACATAAACGTGCGCTGTGTGTGTGCATCTATCAATGTTTTGTCTCAAACATAAACATGGTCTGTTAACAAGGCAAATGCCCTATCCTACATAGACCGAGCCTGACTAGATATGAGCCAGTAGATATGAGCCAGTAGATCTGAGCCAGTAGATATGAGCCAGTAGATCTGAGCCAGTAGATCTGAGCCAGTAGATATAAGACAGTAGATATGAGCCAGTAGAATTGAGCCAGTAGATATGAGCCAGTAGATATGAGCCAGTAGATCTGAGCCAGTAGATATGAGCCAGTAGATTTGAGCCAGTAGATATAAGCCAGTAGAATTGAGCCAGTAGATACGAACCAGTAGATCTGAGCCAGTAGATCTGAGCCAGTAGATATGAGCCAGTAGATCTGAGCCAGTAGATCTGAGCCAGTAGATATGAGCCAGTAGATCTGAGCCAGTAGATATGAGCCAGTAGATATGAGCCAGTAGATATGAGCCAGTAGATATGAGCCAGTAGAATTGAGCCAGTAGAATTGAGCCAGTAGATACGAGCCAGTAGATCTGAGCCAGTACATATGAGCCAGTAGATATGAGCCAGTAGATATGAGCCAGTAGATATGAGCCAGTAGATATGAGCCAGTAGAATTGAGCCAGTAGATATGAGCCAGTAGATATGAGCCAGTAGATATGAGCCAGTAGATATGAGCCAGTAGATCTGAGCCAGTAGATATGAGCCAGTAGATATGAGCCAGTAGAATTGAGCCAGTAGATATGAGCCAGTAGGCCTGAGCCAGTAGATCTGAGCCAGTAGATCTGAGCCAGTAGATATGAGCCAGTAGATTAGAGCCAGTAGGTATGATCCAGTAGATATGAGTCAGTAGACCTGAGCCAGTAGATTAGAGCCAGTAGGTATGATCCAGTAGATATGAGTCAGTAGACCTGAGCCAGTAGATATGAGCCAGTAGCTGAAACACAGAGTGTGCATAATAATTAGCACCATTTTCCCTTTGTACCCTGGTCTAAAGTAGTGTACTATATAGGTATAAGGTGCTATTTGGGATACATCCAGAGCGCTAAAGAGTTAACTGATGTGACCACTCCACCGGCTGTCCCAGGAGCGTCACACACAGTGCCGGCCGAATGGGTTTCATGTAGTGGGGATGCCTTTGTGCCGACTCCCTGCCCAAACCCATCCCTTACCAGTAGCCTGGTCCCAGATCTGTCTGTTTGTGTGTTTCTGTCTGGATAACTCCGATGGTTATTGTCACGCCATGTACGACCGAGGATCCCGTGCCACCTGGGGCCTAACCCTGTCCCTATTGTTAGACCTGCAGGATATGTCTGGTACCTAACCCTGTCCCTATTGTTAGACCTGCAGGATATGTCTGGTACCTAACCCTGTCCCTGTTGTTTGACCTGCAGGATATGTCTGGTACCTAACCCTGTCCCTGTTAGATTACTTGTTAGATACTACTGCATGGTCGGAACTAGAAGCACAAGCATTTCGCTACACTTGCATTAACATCTGCTAACCATGTGTATGTGACAAATAAAATTTGATTTGATTTGATTTGATTTGTTAGACCTGCAGGATATGTCTGGTACCTAACCCTGTCCCTGTTGTTAGACCGAGCTGCAGGATATGTCTGGTACCTAACCCTGTCCCTGTTGTTAGACCTGCAGGATATGTCTGATACCTAACCCTGTCCCTGTTGTTAGACCGACCTTCAGGACATGTCTGGTACCTAACCCTGTCCCTGTTGTTTGACCTGCAGGATATGTCTGGTACCTAACCCTGTCCCTGTTGTTAGACCTGCAGGATATGTCTGGTACCTAACCCTGTCCCTGTTGTTCGACCTACAGGATCCAGTGCCACCTGGGAGGACCTTATGGGACCCATGCTGCCAGCCCAGTTTGCCCGGATGGCATCACTGTCAGCGCCAGGTGTTGCTCTCATGACTGGAGACTGGAGACCCCACTCAACATCAGGTTAAGCCCTGTCAATCAATCAATCAATCAATCAATCAATTCATCAGGTTGGATATGTCAGTCAATCAATCACTTAATCTATCAATTAATACACCATTTCATGTTTTTGTACATACTGTATATTTATGTATTTATAAAAATATTGTACCGCATAATACACTCGTAGAGGCTCATTTTGGATTCATCAGACTGAATAGTGTGTGCTTGAAATAAGCATGGATTTAAATCAAATCAAATCAAATTTTATTGGTCACATACATATGGTTAGCAGATGTTAATGCGAGTGTAGCGAAAAGCTTGTGCTTCTAGTTCCGACCATGCAGTAGTATCTAACAAGTAATCTAACAATTTCACAACAACTACCTTATACACACAAGAGTAAAGGAATGAATACGAGTATGTACATATAAATATATGGATGAGCGATGGCTGATCGGCATAGGCAAGATGCAGTAGATGGTATAGAGTACTGTATATAGATATGAGATGAGTAATGTCGGATATGTAAACATTATATAAAGCATTGTTTAAAGTGGCTAGTGATACATTTGTTACATCCAATGTTCACTTATTTAAAGTGGCTAGAGATTTAAGTCAGTATGTTGGCAGCACCCACTAGTGATGGCTGTTTAACAGTCTGATGGCCTTGAGATAGAAGTTGTTTTTCAGTCTCTCGGTCCCAGCTATGATGCACCTGTACTGACCTCGCCTTCTGGATGATAACGGGGTGAACAGGCAGTGGCTCGGGTGGTTTTTGTCCTTGATAATCTTTTTGGCCTTCCTGTGACATCGGGTGCTGTAGGTGTCCTGGAGGGCAGGTAGTTTACCCCCGGTGATGCGTTGTGCAGACCCTCTGGAGAGCCTTACGGTTGTGGGCGGAGCAGTTGCCGTACCAGGCGGTGATACAGCCCGACAGGATGCTCTCAATTGTGCAACTGTAGAAGTTTGTGAGTGTTTTTGGTGATAAGCCAAATTTCTTCAGCCTCCTGAGGTTGAAGAGGCGCTGTTGCGCCTTCTTCCCCACGCTGTCTGTGTGGGTGGACCATTTCAGTTTGTCTGTGATGTGTACGCCGAGGAACTTAAAACTTTCCACCTTCTCCACTACTGTCCCGTTGATGTGGATAGGGGGGTGCTCCCTCTGCTGTTTCCTGAAGTCCACAATCATCTCCTTTGTTTTGTTGACGTTGAGTGAGAGGGTATTTTCCTGATACCACACTCCGAGGGCCCTCACCTCCTCCCTGTAGGCCGTCTCGTCATTGTTGGTAATCAAGCCTGCAAACTTGATGATTGAGTTGGAGGCGTGCTTGGCCACGCAGTCATGGGTGAACAGGGAGTACAGGAGAGGGCTGAGAACGCACCCTTGTGGGGCCCCAGTGTTGAGGATTAGCGGGGTGGAAGTCCAGGACCCAGTTGCACAGGGCGGGGGTCGAGACCTAGGGTCTCGAGCTTAATGACGAGTTTGGAGGGTACTATGGTGTTAAATGCTGAGCTGTAGTCAATGAACAGCATTCTTACATAGGTATTCCTCTTGTCCAGGTGGGTTAGGGCAGTGTGCAGTGTGATTGCGATTGCGTCGTCTGTGGACCTATTGGGACGGTAAGCAAATTTGAGTGGGTCTAGGGTGTCTGGTAGGATGGAGGTGATATGATCCTTGACTAGTCTCTCAATGCACTTCATGATGACGGAAATGAGTGCTACGGGGGCGATAGTCATTTAGCTCAGTTACCTTAGCTTTCTTGGGAACAGGAACAATGGGGGCCCTCTTGAAGCATGTGGGAACAGCAGACTGGCATAGGGATTGATTGAATTTGTCCGTAAAACACACCAGCCAGCTGGTCTGCATGCTCTGAGGACGCGGCCAGGGATGCCATCTGGGCCGGCAGCCATGCGAGGGTTAACACATTTAAATGTTTTACTCACGTTGGCTGCGGTGAAGGAGAGCCCACAGATTTTGGTAGCGGGCCGTGTCGGTGGCACTATATTGTCTTCAAAGCGAGCAAAGAAGTTGTTTAGTTTGTCTGGGAGCAAGACATTGTGGTCCGCGACGGGGCTGGTTTTCTTTTTGTAGGCCGTGATTGACTGTAGACCCTGTGAAGAATATATTGGAACATAACAATAACCCTTAAACTTCTCAGAATATGCCATCCTTGTAAGAAACGTACTCTTCTTACAGTAAGAGAACATACCTGCTGTACCGTGTGCTTCATATGCCAATCTTCGTTTCAGGGAGGTTTTCATCTCAACATCAAATGCTTTTATGTAGCTTTCATCATTCCTCATGTCTGGATAAAGGCTAAAGCAATCTGTCCATCATTGATTTAAAGTGATTAAATATATCTCTGTGATGTGACAGAGATAGCACCTCCTTCAGTCCACTCTCAGTCAAATAGACATATCTCTGTGATGTGACAGACAGCACCTCCTTCAGTCCTCTCTCAGTCAAATAGACATATCTCTGTGATGTGAGACAGCACCTCCTTCAGTCCTCTCTCAGTCAAATAGACATATCTCTGTGATGTGAGACAGCACCTCCTTCAGTCCACTCTCAGTCAAATAGACATATCTCTGTGATGTGACAGAGATAGCACCTCCTTCAGTCCTCTCTCAGTCAAATAGACATATCTCTGTGATGTGAGACAGCACCTCCTTCAGTCCTCTCTCAGTCAAATAGACATATCTCTGTGATGTGAGACAGCACCTCCTTCAGTCCACTCTCAGTCAAATAGACATATCTCTGTGATGTGAGACAGCACCTCCTTCAGTCCTCTCTCAGTCAAATAGACATATCTCTGTGATGTGACAGACAGCACCTCCTTCAGTCCACTCTCAGTCAAATAGACATATCTCTGTGATGTGAGACAGCACCTCCTTCAGTCCTCTCTCAGTCAAATAGACATATCTCTGTGATGTGAGACAGCACCTCCTTCAGTCCTCTCTCAGTCTAATAGACATATCTCTGTGATGTGAGACAGCACCTCCTTCAGTCCTCTCTCAGTCTAATAGACATATCTCTGTGATGTGAGACAGCACCTCCTTCAGTCCTCTCTCAGTCAAATAGACATATCTCTGTGATGTGAGACAGCACCTCCTTCAGTCCTCTCTCAGTCTAATAGACATATCTCTGTGATGTGACAGACAGCACCTCCTTCAGTCCTCTCTCAGTCAAATAGACATATCTCCTATGAGTACATACATCTCCTATGAGTACATACATACAAACTGTATATCTCTTTGCTCGTACTATAGATAACTCTAAGCTGCATATTTCTATGCTCGTACTATAGATAACTCTAAACTGCATATTTCTATGCTCGTACTATAGATCACTCTAAACTGCATATCTCTATGCTTGTACTATGGATAACTCTAAGCTGTATATTTCTATGCTCGTACTATAGATAACTCTAAGCTGTATATTTCTATGCTCGTACTATAGATAACTCTAAGCTGTATATTTCTATGCTCGTACTATAGATAACTCTAAGCTGTATAGTTCTATCCTCGTACTATAGATAACTCTAAGCTGTATATTTCTATGCTCGTACTATAGATCAATCTAAGCTGCATATCTCTATGCTTGTGCTATAGATAACTCTAAACTGCATATCAATTTGTTAGTCTCATTCCTTACTATGTTTAGTGATTAGTAAATATTGACACAACTGGAATATGGGTAGTGGCAGAATCCAATTTGTTCACCTTTTAGACTACCCATTGTGGATTTTCCTTCATTATAGCTCTCTTCTGTGTCTGTGTGTGTGTGTGTGTGTGTGTGTGTGTGTGTGTGTGTGTGTGTGTGTGTGTGTGTGTGTGTGTGTGTGTGTGTGTGTGTGTGTGTGTGTGTGTGTGTGTGTGTGTGTGTGTGTGCGCGCGCGTGACTCCTAATTAGATTGCAGAGAACTGGTATTGATTTTGCTATTGTGCTCCATCAATATTCACACCGCCATCAGGCTGCAATAAATATCCCTGATTTGTTATGTCCCAGCTGCAATGAATGTAATAACATATCTGTGTAAGATATTAACATAAGTTCAGCATTACCGCTGTATCCCTGAAGAGGAGAGAAGAGCTATCCCTGAAAGGAATGTGGAAGATATTAACATGAGTTCAGCATTACCGCTGTATCTCTGAAAGGAATGTGGAAGATATTAACATCAGTTCAACATTACCGCTGTATCTCTGAAAGGAATGTGGAAGATATTAACATCAGTTCAACATTACGCTTTGTCTCTGAAAGGAATGTGGAAGATATTAACATCAGTTCAACATTACGCTGTATCCCTGAAAGGAATGTGGAAGATACTAACATCAGTTCAACATTACCGCTAGATCTTGTCTGAAAGGAGATGTTGAAGATACTAACATCAGTTCAACATTACCGCTGTATCTCTGAAAGGAATGTGGAAGATACTAACATCAGTTCAACATTACCGCTGTATCTCTGAAAGGAATGTGGAAGATACTAACATCAGTTCAGCATTACCGCTGTATCCCTGAAAGGAATGTGGAAGATATTAACATCAGTTCAACATTACCGCTGTATCCCTGAAAGGAATGTGGAAGATCCTAACATCAGTTCAACATTACCGCTGTATCCCTGAAAGGAATGTGGAAGATACTAACATCAGTTCAACATTACTGCTGTATCCCTGAAAGGAATGTGGAAAATACTAACATCAGTTCAACATTACCGCTGTATCTCTGAAAGGAATGTGGAAGATACTAACATCAGTTCAGCATTACCGCTGTATCCCTGAAAGGAATGTGGAAGATATTAACATCAGTTCAACATTACCGCTGTATCTCTGAAGGGAATGTGGAAGATATTAACATCAGTTCAACATTACCGCTGTATCCCTGAAAGGAATGTGGAAGATATTAACATCAGTTCAACATTACCGCTGTATCCCTGAAAGGAATGTGGAAGATACTAACATCAGTTCAACATTACCGCTGTATCCCTGAAAGGAATGTGGAAGATACTAACATCAGTTCAACATTACCGCTGTATCCTGAAAGGAAATGTGGAAGATATTAACATCAGTTCAACATTACCGCTGTATCCTGAAAGGAATGTGGAAGATATTAACATCAGTTCAACATTACCACTGTATCTCTGAAAGGAATGTGGAAAGATATTAACATCAGTTCAACATTACCGCTTGTATCTCTGAAAGGAATGTGGAAGATATTAACATCAGAACAACATTACCGCTGTATCTCTGAAAGGAATGTGGAAGATATTAACATCAGAACAACATTACCGCTGTATCCCTGAAAGGAATGTGGAAGATATTAACATCAGTTCAACATTACCACTGTATCTCTGAAAGGAATGTGGAAGATATTAACATCAGAACAACATTACCGCTGTATCCTGAAAGGAATGTGGAAGATATTAACATCAGAACAACATTACCGCTGTATCTCTGAAAGGAATGTGGAAGATATTAACATCAGAACAACATTACCGCTGTATCTCTGAAAGGAATGTGGAAGATATTAACATCAGTTCAACATTACCGCTGTATCTCTGAAAGGAATGTGGAAGATATTAACATCAGTTCAACATTACCGCTGTATCTCTGAAAGGAATGTGGAAGATATTAACATCAGTTCAACATTACCGCTGTATCCCTGAAAGGAATGTGGAAGATACTAACATCAGTTCAACATTACCGCTGTATCTCTGAAAGGAATGTTGAAGATACTAACATCAGTTCAACATTACCGCTGTATCTCTGAAAGGAATGTGGAAGATACTAACATCAGTTCAACATTACCGCTGTATCTCTGAAAGGAATGTGGAAGATACTAACATCAGTTCAGCATTACCGCTGTATCCCTGAAAGGAATGTGGAAGATATTAACATCAGTTCAACATTTGAAAGGAATGTGGAAGATATTAACATCAGTTCAACATTACCGCTGTATCTCTGAAGGAATGTGGAAGATATTAACATCAGTTCAACATTACCGCTGTATCCCTGAAAGGAATGTGGAAGATATTAACATCAGTTCAACATTACCGCTGTATCCCTGAAAGGAATGTGGAAGATACTAACATCAGTTCAACATTACCGCTGTATCCCTGAAAGGAATGTGGAAGATATTAACATCAGTTCAACATTACCGCTGTATCCCTGAAAGAAATGTGGAAGATATTAACATCAGTTCAACATTACCGCTGTATCCCTGAAAGGAATGTGGAAGATATTAACATCAGTTCAACATTACCACTGTATCTCTGAAAGGAATGTGGAAAATATTAACATCAGAACAACATTACCGCTGTATCCCTGAAAGGAATGTGGAAGATATTAACATCAGAACAACATTACCGCTGTATCTCTGAAAGGAATGTGGAAGATATTAACATCAGAACAACATTACCGCTGTATCCTGAAAGGAATGTGGAAGATATTAACATCAGTTCAACATTACCGCTGTATCCTGAAAGGAATGTGGAAGATATTAACATCAGTTCAACATTACCACTGTATCTCTGAAAGGAATGTGGAAAATATTAACATCAGAACAACATTACCGCTGTATCCTGAAAGGAATGTGGAAGATATTAACATCAGAACAACATTACCGCTGTATCTCTGAAAGGAATGTGGAAGATATTAACATCAGAACAACATTACCGCTGTATCCCTGAAAGGAATGTGGAAGATATTAACATCAGTTCAACATTACCGCTGTATCCCTGAAAGGAATGTGGAAGATATTAACATCAGTTCAACATTACCGCTGTATCTCTGAAAGGAATGTGGAAGATATTAACATCAGAACAACATTACCGCTGTATCCCTGAAAGGAATGTGGAAGATATTAACATCAGTTCAACATTACCGCTGTATCCCTGAAAGGAATGTGGAAGATATTAACATCAGTTCAACATTACCGCTGTATCTCTGAAAGGAATGTGGAAGATATTAACATCAGAACAACATTACCGCTGTATCCCTGAAAGGAATGTGGAAGATATTAACATCAGAACAACATTACCGCTGTATCCCTGAAAGGAATGTGGAAGATATTAACATCAGTTCAACATTACCGCTGTATCCCTGAAAGGAATGTGGAAGATCCTCTGAAAGGAATGTGGAAGATATTAACATCAGTTCAACATTACCGCTGTATCTCTAAGATATTAACATCAGTTCAACATTACCGCTGTATCCCTGAAAGGAATGTGGAAGATATTAACATCAGTTCAACATTACCGCTGTATCCCTGAAAGGAATGTGGAAGATACTAACATCAGTTCAACATTACCGCTGTATCCTGAAAGGAATGTGGAAGATATTAACATCAGTTCAACATTGCTGTATCCCTGAAAGGAATGTGGAAGATATTAACATCAGTTCAACATTACCACTGTATCTCTGAAAGGAATGTGGAAAATATTAACATCAGAACAACATTACCGCTGTATCCCTGAAAGGAATGTGGAAGATATTAACATCAGAACAACATTACCGCTGTATCTCTGAAAGGAATGTGGAAGATATTAACATCAGAACAACATTACCGCTGTATCCCTGAAAGGAATGTGGAAGATATTAACATCAGTTCAACATTACCGCTGTATCCCTGAAAGGAATGTGGAAGATATTAACATCAGTTCAACATTACCACTGTATCTCTGAAAGGAATGTGGAAAATATTAACATCAGAACAACATTACCGCTGTATCCCTGAAAGGAATGTGGAAGATATTAACATCAGAACAACATTACCGCTGTATCTCTGAAAGGAATGTGGAAGATATTAACATCAGAACAACATTACCGCTGTATCCTGAAAGGAATGTGGAAGATATTAACATCAGTTCAACATTACCGCTGTATCCCTGAAAGGAATGTGGAAGATATTAACATCAGTTCAACATTACCGCTGTATCTCTGAAAGGAATGTGGAAGATATTAACATCAGAACAACATTACCGCTGTATCCCTGAAAGGAATGTGGAAGATATTAACATCAGTTCAACATTACCGCTGTATCCCTGAAAGGAATGTGGAAGATATTAACATCAGTTCAACATTACCGCTGTATCTCTGAAAGGAATGTGGAAGATATTAACATCAGAACAACATTACCGCTGTATCCCTGAAAGGAATGTGGAAGATATTAACATCAGAACAACATTACCGCTGTATCCCTGAAAGGAATGTGGAAGATATTAACATCAGTTCAACATTACCTAACATCAGTTCAACATTACCGCTGTATCCCTGAAAGGAATGTGGAAGATATTAACATGAGTTCAGCATTACCGCTGTATCCCTGAAAGGAATGTGGAAGATACTAACATCAGTTCAACATTACCGCTGTATCTCTGAAAGGAATGTGGAAGATATTAACATCAGTTCAACATTACCACTGTATCTCTGAAAGGAATGTGGAAGATATTAACATCAGTTCAACATTACCGCTGTATCTCTGAAAGGAATGTGGAAAATATTAACATCAGAACAACATTACCGCTGTATCCCTGAAAGGAATGTGGAAGATATTAACATCAGAACAACATTACCGCTGTATCTCTGAAAGGAAAGTGGAAGATATTAACATCAGAACAACATTACCGCTGTATCCCTGAAAGGAATGTGGAAGATATTAACATCAGTTCAACATTACCGCTGTATCCCTGAAAGGAATGTGGAAGATATTAACATCAGTTCAACATTACCGCTGTATCTCTGAAAGGAATGTGGAAGATATTAACATCAGAACAACATTACCGCTGTATCCCTGAAAGGAATGTGGAAGATATTAACATCAGTTCAACATTACCGCTGTATCCCTGAAAGGAATGTGGAAGATATTAACATCAGTTCAACATTACCGCTGTATCTCTGAAAGGAATGTGGAAGATATTAACATCAGTTCAACATTACCGCTGTATCCCTGAAAGGAATGTGGAAGATATTAACATCAGTTCAACATTACCGCTGTATCCCTGAAAGGAATGTGGAAGATACTAACATCAGTTCAACATTACCGCTGTATCCCTGAAAGGAATGTGGAAGATATTAACATCAGTTCAACATTACCGCTGTATCTCTGAAAGGAATGTGGAAAATATTAACATCAGACCAACATTACCGCTGTATCCCTGAAAGGAATGTGGAAGATATTAACATCAGAACAACATTACCGCTGTATCTCTGAAAGGAATGTGGAAGATATTAACATCAGAACAACATTACCGCTGTATCCCTGAAAGGAATGTGGAAGATATTAACATCAGTTCAACATTACCGCTGTATCCCTGAAAGGAATGTGGAAGATATTAACATCAGTTCAACATTACCGCTGTATCTCTGAAAGGAATGTGGAAGATATTAACATCAGAACAACATTACCGCTGTATCCCTGAAAGGAATGTGGAAGATATTAACATCAGTTCAACATTACCGCTGTATCCCTGAAAGGAATGTGGAAGATATTAACATCAGTTCAACATTACCGCTGTATCTCTGAAAGGAATGTGGAAGATATTAACATCAGAACAACATTACCGCTGTATCCCTGAAAGGAATGTGGAAGATATTAACATCAGAACAACATTACCGCTGTATCCCTGAAAGGAATGTGGAAGATATTAACATCAGTTCAACATTACCGCTGTATCCCTGAAAGGAATGTGGAAGATATTAACATCAGTTCAGCATTACCGTTGTGTCCCTGAAAGGAATGTGGAAGATACTAACATCAGTTCAACATTACCGCTGTATCCCTGAAAGGAATGTGGAAGATATTAACATCAGTTCAACATTACCGCTGTATCCCTGAAAGGAATGTGGAAGATATTAACATCAGTTCAACATTACCGCTGTATCCCTGAAAGGAATGTGGAAGATATTAACATCAGTTCAACATTACCGCTGTATCCCTGAAAGGAATGTGGAAGATACTAACATCAGTTCAACATTACCGCTGTATCTCTGAAAGGAATGTGGAAGATATTAACATCAGTTCAACATTACCGCTGTATCCCTGAAAGGAATGTGGAAGATATTAACATCAGTTCAACATTACCGCTGTATCCCTGAAAGGAATGTGGAAGATATTAACATCAGTTCAACATTACCGCTGTATCCTGAAAGGAATGTGGAAGATATTAACATCAGTTCAACATTACCGCTGTATCCCTGAAAGGAATGTGGAAGATATTAACATCAGTTCAACATTACCGCTGTATCCCTGAAAGGAATGTGGAAGATATTAACATCAGTTCAACATTACCGCTGTATCCCTGAAAGGAATGTGGAAGATATTAACATCAGTTCAACATTACCGCTGTATCCTGAAAGGAATGTGGAAGATATTAACATCAGTTCAACATTACCGCTGTATCCCTGAAAGGAATGTGGAAGATATTAACATCAGTTCAACATTACCGCTGTATCCCTGAAAGGAATGTGGAAGATCCTAACATCAGTTCAACATTACCGCTGTATCCCTGAAAGGAATGTGGAAGATATTAACATGAGTTCAGCATTACCGCTGTATCCCTGAAAGGAATGTGGAAGATACTAACATCAGTTCAACATTACCGCTGTATCTCTGAAAGGAATGTGGAAGATATTAACATCAGTTCAACATTACCACTGTATCTCTGAAAGGAATGTGGAAGATATTAACATCAGTTCAACATTACCGCTGTATCTCTGAAAGGAATGTGGAAAATATTAACATCAGAACAACATTACCGCTGTATCCCTGAAAGGAATGTGGAAGATATTAACATCAGAACAACATTACCGCTGTATCCCTGAAAGGAATGTGGAAGATATTAACATCAGTTCAACATTACCGCTGTATCCCTGAAAGGAATGTGGAAGATATTAACATCAGTTCAACATTACCGCTGTATCCCTGAAAGGAATGTGGAAGATATTAACATCAGTTCAACATTACCGCTGTATCCCTGAAAGGAATGTGGAAGATATTAACATCAGTTCAACATTACCGCTGTATCCTGAAAGGAATGTGGAAGATATTAACATCAGTTCAACATTACCGCTGTATCCCTGAAAGGAATGTGGAAGATATTAACATCAGTTCAACATTACCGCTGTATCCTGAAAGGAATGTGGAAGATATTAACATCAGTTCAACATTACCGCTGTATCCCTGAAAGGAATGTGGAAGATATTAACATCAGTTCAACATTACCGCTGTATCCCTGAAAGGAATGTGGAAGATATTAACATCAGTTCAACATTACCGCTGTATCCCTGAAAGGAATGTGGAAGATATTAACATCAGTTCAACATTACCGCTGTATCCTGAAAGGAATGTGGAAGATATTAACATCAGTTCAACATTACCGCTGTATCCTGAAAGGAATGTGGAAGATATTAACATCAGTTCAACATTACCGCTGTATCCTGAAAGGAATGTGGAAGATATTAACATCAGTTCAACATTACCGCTGTATCCCTGAAAGGAATGTGGAAGATATTAACATCAGTTCAACATTACCGCTGTATCCCTGAAAGGAATGTGGAAGATATTAACATCAGTTCAACATTACCGCTGTATCTCTGAAAGGAATGTGGAAGATATTAACATCAGTTCAACATTACCGCTGTATCCCTGAAAGGAATGTGGAAGATATTAACATCAGTTCAACATTACCGCTGTATCCCTGAAAGGAATGTGGAAGATATTAACATCAGTTCAACATTACCGCTGTATCTCTGAAAGGAATGTGGAAGATATTAACATCAGTTCAACATTACCGCTGTATCCTGAAAGGAATGTGGAAGATATTAACATCAGTTCAACATTACCGCTGTATCCCTGAAAGGAATGTGGAAGATATTAACATCAGTTCAACATTACCGCTGTATCCTGAAAGGAATGTGGAAGATATTAACATCAGTTCAACATTACCGCTGTATCCTGAAAGGAATGTGGAAGATATTAACATCAGTTCAACATTACCGCTGTATCCCTGAAAGGAATGTGGAAGATATTAACATCAGTTCAACATTACCGCTGTATCCCTGAAAGGAATGTGGAAGATATTAACATCAGTTCAACATTACCGCTGTATCCCTGAAAGGAATGTGGAAGATATTAACATCAGTTCAACATTACCGCTGTATCCTGAAAGGAATGTGGAAGATATTAACATCAGTTCAACATTACCGCTGTATCCCTGAAAGGAATGTGGAAGATATTAACATCAGTTCAACATTACCGCTGTATCCTGAAAGGAATGTGGAAGATATTAACATCAGTTCAACATTACCGCTGTATCCCTGAAAGGAATGTGGAAAATATTAACATTATTTCAACATTACCGCTGTATCTCTGAAAGGAATGTGGAAAATATTAACATTATTTCAACATTACCGCTGTATCCCTGAAAGGAATGTGGAAGATCCTAACATCAGTTCAACATTACCGCTGTATCCCTGAAAGGAATGTGGAAAATATTAACATTATTTCAACATTACTGCTGTATCTCTGAAAGGAATGTGGAAAATATTAACATTATTTCAACATTACCGCTGTATCCCTGAAAGGAATGTGGAAGATCCTAACATCAGTTCAACATTACCGCTGTATCCCTGAAAGGAATGTGGAAGATATTAACATCAGTTCAACATTACCGCTGTATCCCTGAAAGGAATGTGGAAGATATTAACATCAGTTCAACATTACCGCTGTATCCCTGAAAGGAATGTGGAAGATATTAACATCAGTTCAACATTACCGCTGTATCTCTGAAAGGAATGTGGAAGATATTAACATCAGTTCAACATTACCGCTGTATCCCTGAAAGGAATGTGGAAGATATTAACATCAGTTCAACATTACCGCTGTATCTCTGAAAGGAATGTGGAAAATATTAACATCAGTTCAACATTACCGCTGTATCTCTGAAAGGAATGTGGAAAATATTAACATTATTTCAACATTACCGCTGTATCCCTGAAAGGAATGTGGAAGATCCTAACATCAGTTCAACATTACCGCTGTATCCCTGAAAGGAATGTGGAAGATATTAACATCAGTTCAACATTACCGCTGTATCCTGAAAGGAATGTGGAAGATTAACATCAGTTCAACATTACCGCTGTATCCCTGAAAGGAATGTGGAAGATATTAACATCAGTTCAACATTACCGCTGTATCTCTGAAAGGAATGTGGAAGATATTAACATCAGTTCAACATTACCGCTGTATCCCTGAAAGGAATGTGGAAGATACTAACATTATTTCAACATTACCGCTGTATCTCTGAAAGGAATGTGGAAGATATTAACATCAGTTCAGCATTACCGCTGTATCCCTGAAAGGAATGTGGAAGATATTAACATCAGTTCAACATTACCGCTGTATCCCTGAAAGGAATGTGGAAGATATTAACATCAGTTCAACATTACCGCTGTATCTCTGAAAGGAATGTGGAAGATATTAAGATCCTAACATCAGTTCAGCTGTATCCCTGAACATCAGTTCAACATTACCGCTGTATCCTGAAAGGAATGTGGAAGCTATTAACATCAGTTCAGCATTACCGCTGTATCCCTGAAAGGAATGTGGAAGATATTAACATCAGTTCAGCATTACCGCTGTATCTCTGAAAGGAATGTGGAAGATATTAACATGAGTTCAACATTACCGCTGTATCCCTGAAAGGAATGTGGAAGATACTAACATTATTTCAACATTACCGCTGTATCTCTGAAAGGAATGTGGAAGATATTAACATGAGTTCAGCATTACCGCTGTATCCCTGAAAGGAATGTGGAAGATATTAACATCAGTTCAACATTACCGCTGTATCCCTGAAAGGAATGTGGAAGATATTAACATCAGTTCAACATTACCGCTGTATCTCTGAAAGGAATGTGGAAAATATTAACATCAGTTCAATGTTGTACTCTACCGCAATGGCAGAATAGCTTCTGACAGTACAGTTTTCACAGGTATTCTTCTGGTATTTAATAGACGTAATCTCCTATAATTGGTTACTAACTTGGTGCCAAACTCAGCCTGGTTGAGCATTTTCTAATGAATCCCCAAAAGATAAAGAAGTCATTTGTATAATTGCGACATTTTCCACCTGGTAATTTTTCACAAGATAAAAATGCAACCATTACTTCAACAAAGAGAGAGAGAGAGAGAGAGAGAGAGAGAGAGAGAGAGGGGGAGAGAGAGAGAGAGAGAGAGAGAGAGAGAGAGAGAGAGAGAGAGAGAGAGAGAGAGAGAGAGAGAGAGAGAGAGAGAGAGAGAGAGAGAGAGAGAGAGAGAGTATTAGCATGGAACCTGGTGGATTTAAAATGAAAGCTTTGACACAGACAGTAGTGTAGTGTTTAATTGAATCTGAATAATCTTCGGCCGCTGCTCCACTAACTGTTATCTCCATCCTTATTCATCATCATCATCATCATCATCATCATCATCATCATCATCACCATCGTCCAGTAGGTGTGTCAGCTCGATCTTCTTGTGTCTGCACTACTCTCAACCTCTAGCTGTAAAGACCTGCCTGGGAGGACAGGACAAGTCCTCTAGAAGTAGATGGATGTGATGTACCTCAGCTAACCGGTGTCCCTGCACATTGACTCTGTACCGGCACCCCCCCCTGTATATATTGTTATTTTTTACTGCTCCTCTTTCATTACTTGTTACTTTTATCAACTTATTCTTTTCTGTATTTTTTTTTAACTGCACTGTCATTTAGGGGCTTGTAAGTAAGCATTTCACTGTAAGGTCTACACCTGTTGTATTCAGCATTTCACTGTAAGGTCTACACCTGTTGTATTCAGCATTTCACTGTATGGTCTACACCAGCTGTATTCGGCGCACGTGACGAATAACATTTGATTTGATTTGATGTTTCTCCTGAACATATATACGTTGAGTTGATTACTCAGCTGCAAATTCCATTGAGATAGATTTGCAATTTTATATCATATTATACCAACAACAACAACAGCAACAACAACAACAAAGAATCCAGTCCACCAGCTAATTTGCGGTCTCTCTTTACTCTTGCAGATAAGCGGTTTGCCAGGAGAAGAGCGTCACGCGCTGCAACGTTGGTGCTGCATACAGAGCAGAAGACAACCCTGGAGAAACATACAGAGGTAGGTGGTCATGCTAGACCTCAAACAGCACCCTATTCCCTATGTAGTGCACTACATTTGACCAGAGCACTATGGGCCCAGGTCAAAAGTAGTGCACTATATAGGGAAATAGGGGGTTTCATTTGGGACGTACAATGTTCATGAACTTACACTGAAGCTGTGGCATAACAGCATCTTTCAGATGTAGGCCGTATCCAACCACACCAGTTGAAATCCAGGTTTTATTCATGTATGCCATAGTAAGACATGTTGATCCGATGAAACAGAGGAAGAGATTTTCTTTGATAATCGATGTCAGATGGTGAGCAGCGGTATAAAGTACTTTAGGAACAATTCTTGAAAGTACTACTTAATTCGTTTTTTTGGGGGGTATCTGTATTTTACTTTACTATTTATATTTTGGACTACTTTTACTTTTACTTCTCGACGTTCCTAAAGAAAATATTTTACTCCAGACGTTTTCCCTGTCACCCAAAAGTACTCGTTACATTTTGAATGCTTAGCAGGACAGAACATTTTCTAATTCACGCACTTATCAAGAGAACATCCCTGGTCATCCCTACAACCTCTGATCTGCCAGACTCACTGAACACATGCTTCCTTTGTAAATGATGTCTGAGTGTTGGAGCGTGCCCCTGGCTATCCATAAATTAAACAAAACAAGAAAATGGTGCTGTCTGGTTTGCTTAATATATGGAATTTAAAATGATTTATATTTCTACTTTTACCTTTGATACTTAAGTATATTTTAGCAATTACATTTACTTTTAAGTATATTATTTTTAGACTTTTACTCAAGTAGGATTTTACCGTATGACATTCACTTTTACTTGAGTCATTTTCTATTAAGGTATCTTTACTTTTACTCAAGTATGACAATTGGGTACTTTTATCAGGTACCACTGATAATGAGAAGTCTCTCGTCACAGCTGAGTAGCTGATCTGCTTCTGGGTGCTGAGATAAGAAGTTGGTTCTTCCTGTTTGGAAGATTTTGGTTCATGCTGTTTTGTTCACTCTACCAACCAGCATAAAACGTCATTCTGCTCGCCAAAATTAGATGTTTGGAAAAGGGCACCACGACAGAGTCGGTAAGATTCAGGGTCCAAATACCACTGCTTCATCTTGGCTCTGACAGGAAGAGAGGTCAATTTAAGTCCTCCACTGGTAATTGTTTGCAAAACCCTCCCAGACGTATTAATTAGTAAAACTCCCCCAGCAAGAGAGGATGTGTAAATCATTGAAAGGAGAATGAATGCTGTGTGGCGGTCTGTCTACAGTCTCGGCTGCTGCTGTTCTCTGCCCACCAGCCTCTTGATGGATGGGTCCCAAATGGCTCCCCTATTCCCTGGGCTCTGGTCAAAAGTAGTGCACTACATATGGAACAGGGTGCCCTTTGGGACCAATCGTCTCCCTCTGTGAAGGGGTTCAGTAATCTAAAGGGGTTGGTCATGCATTGCCTTAGTAATTGAATGGCTCTGGCTGTATCTGTGACGGTGTTGTGGACATTACAAGGGTAAAGCATTTGTCACACTATAATCAACACTCCTGATTTCAATATTAGCCCAGGATAACCCAATAGAAGTGAAATTAATTTCATGTTCATATTCCTCCACTAGATCTCAGTATGAATGAACAACAATAGGTGTTTAAAGACACGCCGGGTTATAAACTAGAAAGGATTGCGTTTGCTTGCTTTAAGTCATCCATGACATTTTCCTTCCACCGCTGCAGTTTTACTATTCAGCTTGTGTTGATTTTTCCATATTGTTGACGTTGTTGTCATACTACATTGCTGCAAACTATGAAATTAACTTTTTAATTATATTTTGGAAAACACTCAATCTCCTCCAAAATCCCCCCATCTCAGGCCAGACAAAGGTTTGAGACATGCAATCATCACAGTACATTAATGCAATTCAATATCTATTACAACACAGACCGATCCTACTATGTGTTCAGTGGGCTCATTGTACCATTCACTATCAACACCTTCTCAATCAATTTGTTGTCCGGATCCAAAATAGATATAGAGATATGACCCACCATTTCCACCTCAGCTCTGACTGAGTCCCAAATCACACCCTATTCCCTATCTAGTGCACTACTGTTAGGGCTCCGGTCAAAGTAGTGCACTATGTCGGGAATAGGGTGCCATTTGGGATGCAAGTCTCTATATCTACACGCTGAAGTCAGACCAATTGGATTTCAGGTTATTCTGTTAAGACCAACATCTCCATGTTGGATGCACAGATAGCAGACAGAGACATAGACAGATAGCACACAGAGACATAGACAGATAGCAGACAGATAGCAGACAGATAGCAGACAGATAGCAGACAGAGACATAGACAGATAGCAGACAGATAGCAGACAGAGACATATACAGATAGCAGACAGATACATAGACAGATAGCAGACAGATAGCAGACAGAGACATAGACAGATAGCAGACAGAGACATAGACAGATAGCAGACAGATAGCAGACAGAGCCATAGACAGATAGCAGACAGATAGTAGACAGATAGCAGACAGAGACATAGACAGATAGCAGACAGATAGCAGACAGATAGCAGACAGATAGCAGACAGAGACATAGACAGATAGCAGACAGATAGCAGACAGAGACAGATAGCAGACAGATAGCAGACAGAGACATAGACAGATAGCAGACAGATAGCAGACAGAGACAGATAGCAGACAGATAGCAGACAGATAGCAGACAGAGACAGATAGCAGACAGAGACATAGACAGATAGCAGACAGAGACATAGACAGATAGCAGACAGAGACATAGACAGATAGCAGACAGAGCCATAGACAGATAGCAGACAGATAGTAGACAGATAGCAGACAGAGACATAGACAGATAGCAGACAGATAGCAGACAGATAGCAGACAGAGACATAGACAGATAGCAGACAGATAGCAGACAGAGACAGATAGCAGACAGATAGCAGACAGAGACAGATAGCAGACAGAGACATAGACAGCAGACAACAGACAGAGACATAGACAGATAGCAGACAGAGACATAGACAGATATCAGACAGATAGCAGACAGAGACAGATAGCAGACAGAGACATAGACAGATAGCAGACAGAGACAGATAGCAGACAGAGACAGATAGCAGACAGAGACATAGACAGATAGCAGACAGATAGCAGACAGAGACATAGACTGCAGACAGAGACATAGACGGATAGCAGACAGATAGCAGACAGATAGCAGACAGAGACATTGCAGACAGAGACAGATGACAGATAGCAGACAGAGACATAGACAGCAGACAGAGACATAGACAGATAGCAGACAGATAGCAGACAGATAGCAGACAGAGACAGATTGCAGACAGAGGAATATAGCAGATAGCAGACAGATAGCAGACAGAGACATAGACAGCAGACAGAGACATAGACAGATAGCAGACAGATAGCAGACAAAGATAGATAGCAGACAGATAGCAGACAAAGACAGATAGCAGACAGAGACAGATAGCAGACAGAGACAGATAGCAGATAGCAGGCAGACAGAGACATATAGCAGACAGATAGCATACAGAGACATATAGCAGACAGATAGCAGACAGAGACAGAGACAGATAGCAGACAGAGATATATAGCAGACAGATAGCATACAGAGACATATAGCAGACAGAGACAGAGACAGATAGCAGACAGAGATATATATCGGAGACAGAGACATAGACAGATAGCAGACAGAGACAGATATCAGACAGATAGCAGACAGAGACAGATAGCAGACAGCAGACAGAGACAGATAGCAGACAAATGTCAGACATAGACAGAGACAGATATCCGACAGAGACATAGACAGGTAGCAGACAGAGACAGAGACAGATAACAGACATATAGCAGACAGAGACTGATGGAAGACAGAGACAGATAGCAGACAGATGGCAGACAGAGACAGAGACAGATATCCGACAGAGACATAGACAGGTAGCAGCCAGAGACAGAGACAGATAACAGACATATAGCAGACAGAGGCTGATAGAAGACAGAGACAGATAGCAGACAGATAGCAGACAGCGACTTATATCAGACTCAGACAGAGACAGATAGCAGACAGGATGGCTCCACAGTGTGTAAATGGTATCTGCGTTGTGTTGCCCTCTGACTAATGTGTGTGTGTGTGTGTGTGTGTGTGTGTGTGTGTGTGTGTGTGTGTGTGTGTGTGTGTGTGTGTGTGTGTGTGTGTGTGTGTGTGTGTGTGTGTGTGTGTGTTATAGCAGGAGATGGTAGAGGTCCCCATGGAGGAGGAGGACGTTGACCCTAAAGACAAGCGTCCTGTAGCTTCCACCCCTGTTCCCGGATCTCCGTGGTAACGTTCCTTTACTCACAACGTTATGACATTCTCTTGCCAGGATTGGTCAATGTTTTAATTAACGCGTAAGAACATGTAGAAGTCTTTAAGAATGGGTCCCATTCCAGTCATCCCGGACAACCAAAAACAATGAAAAAGACCTTTGTCTAAAGTTCATTAACCGTTAACTGCTATATAATGTTATGTGGAATCATGTCTATATTTTCTTCACTTGTTCTTGAAAACTATATTTTATATTTGATTATTATTTCTGATCTCCAATTTCTGGAAAGTCTCAGGAAAGCATTGTAATCATGGTTTTCATACCCGTGAGGAATAATTTGCTCGCAGTATGTCAAAAACAATTTTTCAAAAAGACAGAAAAAAAAACACACCGTGTGGCAAACCTTTGATAGAAAAAGCATTTCAGTCCCGACAATGAACAATAGCACAATAAAGCCCTGCCATATCTGTCTGCAGAGCAGTGCAATCTGTTTTTTCAATGGACTTGTGTTTTGTTGTTCTCCGCGTGTAATAGCTTTTGGTCTGTCAACGTGTGTTGATGCTGAGAGCAGACTTTAAAAGGCACTACATGAAACCTGTAATTTACAACGCTTTCTCTGCTCAGCACCTAAACGGTATGTTCTTTTTTTAAACCATAACCCCGTGTTGTGTTAACCTTTTAACCCAGCTTTTATTATGTGACTATTGGATTAAAATACCAAAATATAATATAATTTTTTTTTTTTTTTAAAGCTAAAAATCTTTATGAGAGGTTCATCGTGACATCTTATCCAGATATTCCAACACCTTTCTGCTGTGTGAATATCATCTCATGGCTGAGAGCTAGCTAGCCAGTGTATATACCAATGAAATATCATATAACGGGACAATTCACGAGCGGATAATATGAGGATGTAAAAAGCTTCACAATTCATTTGATATGGTGAGCGTGAAGACATATTGAATTATTCCAGGGATTCATAGACTGTAGCAGCCGTTAATACTCCTGTGGCTTTAAAATACATAACGTCTTAAAGGAATAAGAGCTCTGTTCCCGACAACGGGAACAAATATGCCTCAGAAACCATCAACTGAAAATACATCAACTATTAGATTCTAGCACTTTCTATAACATGTCATTGTCAGACTAAGTGACAGATAACGACAGTGGTTATATCCCTATCACTACATAGAGCAGATATTCATTAACATATGTCTTATTTACATTATGCCACTGTAAATAATCATATATGCCACTTCAAAGACACTTTTATTCAAAGTGACTTACAGTAGTGCGTTCGTACATGTTTTTATGGGTAGCCCCAGCGGGTAGCCCCAGCGGGTAGCCCCAGCGGGAAGCCCGAGCGTGAATCAAAGCCACAACCCTGGTGTTGCAAGCCCCTGTGCCCTACCAACAGAACCACAAAGGATAATTTTCTGTAATACTGTGTTGATCAGGTCATGGAATGTTTCTGGTTCTGCCCTCCTTCTCCCCAGATCATTAGCTGTAATACTGTGTTGATCAAGTCATGGAATGCTTCTGGTTCTGCCCTCCTTCTCCCCAGATCATTAGCTGTAATACTGTGTTGATCAGGTCATGGAATGTTTCTGGTTCTGCCCTCCTTCTCCCCAGATCATTAGCTGTAATACTGTGTTGATCAGGTCATGGAATGTTTCTGGTTCTGCCCTCCTTCTCCCCAGATCATTAGCTGTAATACTGTGTTGATCAGGTCATGGAATGTTTCTGGTTCCGCCCTCCTTCTCCCCAGATCATTAGCTGTAATACTGTGTTGATCAGGTCATGGAATGCTTCTGGTTCCGCCCTCCTTCTCCCCAGATCATTAGCTGTAATACTGTGTTGATCAGGTCATGGAATGCTTCTGGTTCCGCCCTCCTTCTCCCCGGATCATTAGCTGTAATACTGTGTTGATCAGGTCATGGAATGCTTCTGGTTCTGCCCTCCTTCTCCCCAGATGTGTGTTTGGAATGTCATTATTGTAGTGTGCCGTTTGAAGTGTTCAGAGAGTGGAGCATCAACTTTAAGGAAAGTTAAGACCTGACAGAGGCAGCATACTGGCTCTCCAGTCTACAAAACACACGTTTATTCTTGACAGGCAAACACCATCTCAATTATCTTGTGTTGACACACACTAGTAGCAACCGGTCAGGCATTTACTAATCCAATTCTCATCCTTACATTATTATGATAATTTCTCCTCAGGTGTGTGGTGTGGACGGGGGACGACAGAGTATTTTTCTTCAACCCAACGATACAACTCTCTGTTTGGGATCAGCCAGTAGATCTGAAGGACCGTGGAGAGGATCTCAACAGGATTATAGAAGATCCCCCGCATAAACGCAAAAAGGATTCTTTGTCCAGTAAGTTCATGGTAATTCTTCCCCATTGGCTTGTCTTCATCCCTCCGTTTGGTTGGTCTAGTTAGAACTCTTCTTAATGGAAAAGTGGGTATTTACCAGGCCGTGGCTTCAGATGGAACTGAGAAGCTCATTATCAGTCCGCTATTTTTCTAATGATGTTAATAAACATGTTTTTAATGATCTGTTAATACGGAGGCCAATAAAATGGCCTGATATACTAGACCCTATAAATACAGTATGTCAGTTCCATTGCCTGTCGACCCCAGATTACCAGAGGATCATGACGTCTGTGTTCATTGAAGGAGATGTTCATGAATGGAACGTGGAACCTTTAGGATGTGAAACCATCTCATGGTTGCATTTCAAATGGCACCCTGTTCCCTATGGGCCCTGGTCCAATGACACCCTGTTCCCTATGGGCCCTTGTCCAATGACACCCAGTTCCCTATGGGCCCTTGTCCAATGACACCCTGTTCCCTATGGGCCCTTGTCCAATGACACCCTATTCCCTATGGGGCCCTGGTCCAATGGCACCCTATTCCTTATGGGCCTTGGTCCAATGGCACCCTATTCCCTATGGGCCCTGTTCCAATTGAACCGTGTTCCCTATGGGCCCTGGTCCAATGGTAACCTATTCCCTATGGGGCCTGGTCCAATGGCACCCTATTCCCTATGGGGCCCTGGTCCAATGACACCCTGTTCCCTATGGTCCTGGTCCAATGGCACCCTATTCCCTATGGGCCCTGGTCCAAAGAAGTGCACAATATAGGTATTAGGGTCCCATTTGGGATGCACGCCATCTCTTTTGTGTTCTAATAGAATAGATAATATGGAAGTCCTGTGTGTGACTGGCTCTGTAAATATTGAATTACATTGGATCTTGTCAGCGATGATATTATCTCCCCAGACTAGATTTCCCAGAGGGGGGTTTGTCTTTATTGATTTAGCCTTATTGCAGTTACCAGCTGATTATGTATCGATGACCTTATACCTGAACCTCACTGTTCCAGCAAAGCATGTCGGGCAAATTAACTTTGGTAAATATGTGGACAATCCCAATGAACTTAACATTGACTTATGGCTGATAAGACGGTGAGCAGCAATGCTACTCTAGTCTGATAGATTCTCTCACAGTGGTTTTTAATGACCAATTATATGAGTATATGAGTCCATTGAAAAAGGATGTTTGTTACACTATGCGTCTGTTGGGGTCCACTCAAAAAGGGACGTGTGCTATGCTTCTGTGGGAGTCCATTGAAAAATTATGTGTGCTATGCTTTTGTCTGTGTGTCCGTTATCTCAGCAGAAGATGGTTCTAACTCTCCGTCTGCTGACGACGATGATGCTGATGATGAAGTAGAACACTATACAAAAACCAAGAGGAACAAGTGAGTGTCAGAAGGCCCCCTCGTCTTAACCATACTCATTGTTTAACATTACAATGATACTTCTCTACAGAATAATAATCTGATTTTTAAGTACTTTTTTGTAAAAAAAAAACAGTAGAGTACACTAGTTTTGACCAAAGCCTAATGGGCCCTGGTCAAGAGTAGATCACTATATAGGGAATAGGGTTCCATTTGAGATGCATCCTACAACTGATTCTATGTTTCTGTCCTCCTCAGACTGGAGGAACCTGCGGATGATAATGAGGACCTGAGAGAGACGGCAGGAGCGGAGACTTGTGATACACCTCCCCATCGGACTGTTCTACCCTTAGGACTACGCATCACACACTTCAGGGACATGCTCCTTGAAAGAGGGGTAAAGGCATATTGAACGGAATACAAAATCAAATGCATTTAGGCTGAGTTAAGACAGGCAGCCCAATTCTGATATTTTTTTTCACTATTTGGTCTTTTGATCAATCACATCAGATGTTTTTCAGACGTGATCTTTGGTCAAAAGACCAATTGGTGAAAGAATTATCAGATTTAGCCATAGAGACGGACCTAGATACTAACAGTTTTCCATGAGAAAGGAATTCAAACCATACTTTTCAAATTGGCAATATGGGGACTCAAATCCCTGTATTGCAACTAATCATCAAGGGACACAGGGACCAGCAACTGCAAAGGCAGCAAAAACACTAAACGATGGAAAGACCTGCATCATGTAACAGGTTGGATGAATGATGGAAAGACCTGCATCATGTAACAGGTTGGATATATGATGGAAAGACCTGCATCATGTAACAGGTTGGATGAATGATGGAAAGACCTGCATCATGTAACAGGTTGGATGAATGATGGAAAGACCTGCATCATGTAACAGGTTGGATGAATGATGGAAAGACCTGCATCATGTAACAGGTTGGATGAATGATGGAAAGACCTACATCATGTAACAGGTTGGATGAATGATGGAAAGACCTACATCATGTAACAGGTTGGATGAATGATGGAAATACCTACATCCTGTAACAGGTTGGATGAATGATGGAAAGACCTACATCATGTAACAGGTTGGATGAATGATGGAAAGACCTGCATCATGTAACAGGTTGGATGAATGATGGAAAGACCTGCATCATGTAACAGGTTGGATGAATGATGGAAAGACCTGCATCATGTAACAGGTTGGATGAATGATGGAAAGACCTGCATCATGTAACAGGTTGGATGAATGATGGAAAGACCTACATCATGTAACAGGTTGGATGTACTGAATGTCTTCTTGAATAAGTTTTCTCGTCTCGTCTCTTCAGGTTTCAGCGTTTTCTACATGGGAGAAAGAACTGCACAAGATCGTGTTTGATCCACGGTATCTTCTGCTAAACTCTGCAGAGGAGAGGAAACAGGTGAGCTCTGCTGGTTGTGCACCTTTAACTTGTTAGGGAGTGGCAGCTGAGGGGTCGGTTTTGGAGAGCCTGGCGTGCCCAAAGTAAAATGCCTCCCATTCAGGTCCAGAAAATAGGATATGCACATATTTAGTACCATTGGATAGGAAACACTCTGATATTTCCAAAAGTGTTAACCGTTTGTCTGTGAGTGAAACAGAACGCATATGGCAGGCGAAACCCCGAGGAATTTCTGTCCTGGAAAAAGTGATTTTGACACATTGCTCATTTGTAACCCCTCCCTCATGAAAATGACCATATAAGGGCATATGAATGCAGTACCCATCGCTTCCTTTAGATGTCAACAGTCTCGAGACAGTGTAAATTTTCATTTTGGATGAATTAGACCAGAGAATAAGAGCAAACCAGGAAGTGACCTTTTTATGTCAACAGTACCCAGTGCGCGTTCCCGACAAGGCGCGCAGTGTCTTTTTTACCGTCTTTATCGATCAGTTTATATTCCGGTTAACCTCTCAGGGATTGCTGGGGCGCTAGCACCCCAATCCCGACACTACCAGGTGAAATGTAAGGCGCCAAATTCAAAATCCAAAAGTTGAATTATTAAACATCCACCAATATACAAGTGTTCCATACTCATCAAAAGCTCTGTTTCTTGGCAATATATTCAAAAAGGCTTTACGGCGAAAGCAGCACATTTGATTGTTTGAGGGTAGCACCTCACATATTTTTCCCATAGCCATGAATCGATTAGCCATCACGGCACACACATAACACATTTCACAGCGAAAACAAATCAATTACCTGTTGAAGAACTTCTGCTGAGGTCATCCTAAGTGTCCAACGAAGACAATCCATGGTTCTTTTGTTAGAAAAAGTAATGTATTTTATCCATAAATCTCCATTTGGTTCGCGCGTTATAATCAGAAACGACAGCCTCCACTCCTCCATTGAAACGTGACGCAAACTCGTTCATCTTATACCTATAAACTTGTCCAAGAACAATCAAACATAGTTTTAAATGTATCCTTAGGAACACTTTTACGTATATTTACTATTATAAATCAACCGGAATATAAACTGATCGATAAAGACGGTAAAAAAGACACTGCGCGCCTTGTCGGGCGCGCGCACTGGGTACTGTTGACATAAAAAGGTCACTTCCTGGTTTGCTCTTATTCTCTGGTCTAAAGCATCCAAAATGAAAATTTACACTGTCTCGAGACTGTTGACATCTAAAGGAAGCGATGGGTACTGCATTCATATGCCCTTATATGGTCATTTTCATGAGGGAGGGTTTCCAAATGAGCAATGTGTCAAAATCACTTTTTCCAGGACAGAAATTCCTCGGGGTTTCGCCTGCCATATGGGTTCTGTTTCACTCACAGACAAATGGTTAACACTTTTGGAAAATTCAGAGTGTTTCCTATCCAATTGTACTAAATATGTGCATATCCTATTGTCTGGGCCTGAATGGGAGGTATTTTACTTTGGGCACGCCAGGCTCTCCAAAACGGTCACCTTATGAGCCGATCCCTAACAAGCTAAATGGCCTTGTTTGATTAATTGGTCATGATTGATATATCAGTTGGTCATAGTTGGTTAATTGGTCATGATTGATTTATAGGTTGGTAATGATTGTTTCATTGGTCATGATTGACAGATTGTAAAAGAGGTTGACTCAAAATGGACCAGTCCAATTTACCTGTAAAGTACAAGACAGCATGGATATTAGGGGTGTGCTGCGAAGTAAGACAATACAACAACTAACGGGCAAGTTCCCTGATACGATTATGATCCAAGTATTGGAAGTATTGTTTGTAATTATCCGTGACCCCCCCCCCAAAAAAAATTAAAAAAAATAAAGATGGGATGGCAATGCGCATCTTCCAATCAAGTGCAAGGTGCTACGTGGTCTAAATAAGTCAACTGGCTAGCTTGCTTGTCTGTAAAGAGAAGGGCGGGATGTATGTTGATCCTGCCGTTCTGATTGGATAGAGGGAAGCTGTGTTTCTCTGTCCACTGCTTCGCTTCATAATTTCAGCCAATCACTTCTCTTCCTCACATCATTTTAGATTGCCGCTGCTTCCTGTTTGTTCCTCCTTCTGTACTGTGATAAATCACAATGGCCAGGACATTTGGTAGCTAGCAAGCGATCAATGTGCATAATATCTAGCAAGCGATCAATGTGCATAATATCTAGCAAGCTATCAATGTGCATAATATCTAGCAAGCTATCAATGTGCATAATATCTAGCAAGCGATCAATGTGCATAATATCTAGCAAGCTATCAATGTGCATAATATCTAGCAAGCGATCAATGTGCATAATATCTAGCAAGCTATAAATGTGCATAATATCTAGCAAGCTATCAATGTGCATAATATCTAGCAAGCGATCAATGTGCATAATATCTAGCAAGCGATCAATGTGCATAATATCTAGCAAGCTATCAATGTGCATAATATCTAGCAAGCTATCAATGTGCATAATATCTAGCAAGCTATCAATGTGCATAATATCTAGCAAGTTATCAATGTGCATAATATCTAGCAAGCTATCAATGTGCATAATATCTAGCAAGCTATCAATGTGCATAATATCTAGCAAGCTATCAATGTGCATAATATCTAGCAAGCGATCAATGTGCATAATATCTAGCAAGCTATCAATGTGCATAATATCTAGCAAGGTATAAATGTGCATAATATCTTGCAAGCTATCAATGTGCATAATATCTAGCAAGCTATCAATGTGCATAATATCTAGCAAGCTATCAATGTGCATAATATCTAGCAAGCGATCAATGTGTATAATATCTAGCAAGCGATCAATGTGCATAATATCTAGCAAGCGATCAATGTGCATAATATCTAGCAAGCTATCAATGTGCATAATATCTAGCAAGCTATCAATGTGCATAATATCTAAGAAGCTATCAATGTGCATAATATCTAGCAAGCTATAAATGTGCATAATATCTAGCAAGCTATCAATGTGCATAATATCTAGCAAGCGATCAATATGCATAATATCTAGCAAGCGATCAATGTGCATAATATCTAACAAGCTATCAATGTGCATAATATCTAGCAAGCTATCAATGTGCATAATATCTAGCAAGCGATCAATGTGCATAATATCTAAGAAGCTATCAATGTGCATAATATCTAGCAAGCTATCAATGTGCATAATATCTAGCAAGCTATCAATGTGCATAATATCTAGCAAGCTATCAATGTGCATAATATCTAGCAAGCTATCAATGTGCATAATATCTAGCAAGCGATCAATGTGCATAATATCTAGCAAGCGATCAATGTGCATAATATCTAGCAAGCTATCAATGTGCATAATATCTAGCAAGCTATCAATGTGCATAATATCTAAGAAGCTATCAATGTGCATAATATCTAGCAAGCTATCAATGTGCATAATATCTAGCAAGCTATCAATGTGCATAATATCTAGCAAGCTATCAATATGCATAATATCTAGCAAGCGATCAATGTGCATAATATCTAGCAAGCGATCAATGTGCATAATATCTAACAAGCAGGCCAAAGGGTAGGGAAAAAAGATGAACCGCCGATGTTCATTCTAACTGAGTGACAGCAAACATTTCTGTCGGCCGGCTGCAAGCTGAGGACACAGACACAAACCCCTCTGCACGCTGCTCCTAATCGGCAGTTGTTTGGTCTCTAAACCTGCAGGGAGATAGGTGTTTTGATAACATCTACTTAGGCAAATCCGATCCGACTTTCAAGTGTCAATTTTATGGATACGAATACGAATACGAATACGAGTATGGCCAGGTCAGCACACCCCTAATGGATATACTCCCAATATATGATTACTGTCATGTGTGTCCTGTTCTTGGTGATAAGCATTATGTTAGTAAAACTACACAAAAACCTTTGGGATGAATTGTTGAGGTTTCTGTCATGTTGCATTGCCCTATGTACATAGACATGGAACACTGGCCACTTTAATAATACTGTTTACATACTGTTTTACCCATTTCATATGTACAGTATGTACTGTATTCTAGTCACCTTAGAGACTGCTGCCCTATGTACATAGACATGGAACACTGGCCACTTTAATACTGTTTACATACTGTTTTACCCATTTCGTATGTATATACTGTCTTCTAGTCAAGTCCATCCTATTCAACTATTGCTGTACATATAGAATTCCATCCATGTATTCTTCAGATATGCTACATGTTCTATCCACGTACTGTCCATAATGTCTATACATCCCATCACATATACTGCACATATATATATATATATATATATATATATATATATATATATATATATATATATATATATATATATATATATATAATGATACTCCGGACTTTGCTTGTACTAATATTTATCTATTTCTCGATTCCATTATTTTACTTTTAGGTTTGTGTGTATTGTTGTGAATTATTAGATAATACTGCACTGATGGAGCTAGGAACCCAAGCGTTTTGCTACACCCACAATAACATCTGATAAATATGTGTATGCGACCAATACAATTTGATTTGATTTATTCTGTCAGTGAATGTGAGAGGAGTTAAATCCACAGTAAAAGAGGATTAGGATACAGCCGTCGTCTTTGTCTTTGTAAATGATCTTCAAAGTGATTTTCTTGTGCCAATCATGACTGTGTTCCTCATCTCCAGGTGTTTGACCAGTTTGTCAAAGTGAGGATGAAAGAAGAACACAAGGAGAAACAGAGCAAACTGCTGCAAGCAAAAGACCAGTATAGAAAACTACTAGAGGAGTCGAAAATCACATCCAGGTAAAACCTGCACCTAACTGTATAATATCATTGCAAGTACAGTAAGGGGATTAAACTATTCAACTCAAGCTTCAAAATAGCTTCATACTAAAAGTTTGGACACACCGACTCATTCCAGTTTTTTATTTTATTAATTTTTTACTATTTTGTACATTGTAGAATAATAGTGAAGACATCAAAACTATGAAATAACACATATGGAGTCATGTAGTAACCAAAAAAGTGTCAAACAAATCTTCAAAGTAGACACCTCTTGACTTGATGGCAGCTTTGCACACTCTTGGCATTCTCTCAACCAACTTCATCTAGAATGCTTTTCCTGAAGGAGTTCCCACATATGCTGAGCACATGTTGGCTGCTTTTCCTTCACTATGCTGTCCTACTCATCCCAAATCATCTCAATTGGGTTGAGGTCGAGTGACTGTGGAGGCCAGGTCATCTGATTTAGCATTCCGTCACTCTCCTTCTTGGTCAAATAGAGGTGTGTTGGGTCATTGTTCTGTTGGAAAACAAATGATAGTCCCACTAAGCGCAAACTAGATTGGATGGCATATTGCTGCAGAATGCTGTGGTAGCCATGTGCTCCTTGAATTCTAAATAAATCGCAGAGTGTCACCAGCAAAGCATCGCCACACCATCACACCTCCTCTTCCATGCTTTATGGTGGGAACCACACATGCCACGATCATCCATTCACCTACTCTGCGTCTCACAAAGACACGGTGGACAGATTTCCACCGGTCTAATGTCCATTGCCAAGAGTGTGCAAAGCTGTCATCAAGACAAAGGGTGGCAATTTTGAAGAATCTCAAATATAAAATACATTTTGATTTATTTAACACTTTTTTGGTTACTACGTGCTTCCATATGTATACTTACATGTACAAATGACCTCTAACCTGTACCCCCGCACACTGACTCGGTACCAATACCCCCTGTATATAGCCTCGTTGTTGTTATGTTATTGTGTTACTTTTTATTAAAAAAAATATTTAGATTATTTGGTAAATCTTTTTTCTTAACTCTTCTTGAACTGCACTGTTGGTTAAGGGCTTGTAAGTAAGCATTTTACGGTAAGATCTACACTTGTTGTATTTGGTGCATGTGACAAATAAAGTTTGATTTGATTTTGATTTCATAGCTTTGATGTCTTCACCATTATTCTACAATGTAGAAAATAGTACAAATAAAGAAAAACCCTTGAACGAGTAGATGTGTCCAAACTTTTGACTGGTACTGTATATAATCCAATATTAGCTTGTAACAACTTCTTAGCCCAAGGCACACTAGTTACATCTAACCTGTATAGATGAACGATGCGTTAGGAATGCTTGTTAAATCAAGTTAAAAAAACTAACAAATAGTAATGTTAAATTCACAATATTGATCAAGGTATATTATTAAGATAAAATATTAAGTGTCGACTTTGGGGAAGAGGAAAAGGGATTTCTATTTCTCAAGACTATATACACGTAAGACTGAAATGAGCTGCTGGATCAGGGGATTTGTTAATAAAACAGAAACGAGATTGCTTGTTGTCAGCATGTTGTGACTTCTCATTCAGCTTTCCCCTTTAATCATCCACAGTAATGATGAAAAAGTGTTGCTCTGCATGACTTCTAGAACTGACTACCTTTCTCTTTAGGTGATGACTACTGTAACCCTGTGGACATAGTTCTCTGTATTCTATGGCTTCCTTTAGGTGATGACTACTGTAACCCTGTGGACATAGTTCTCTGTATTCTATGGCTTCCTTTAGGTGATGACTACTGTAACCCTGTGGACACAGTTCTCTGTATTCTATGGCTTCCTTTAGGTGATGACTACTGTAACCCTGTGGACACAGTTCTCTGTATTCTATGGCTTCCTTTAGGTGATGACTACTGTAACCCTGTGGACATAGTTCTCTGTATTCTATGGCTTCCTTTAGGTGATGACTACTGTAACCCTGTGGACACAGTTCTCTGTATTCTATGGCTTCCTTTAGGTGATGACTACTGTAACCCTGTGGACATAGTTCTCTGTATTCTATGGCTTCCTTTAGGTGATGACTACTGTAACCCTGTGGACATAGTTCTCTGTATTCTATGGCTTCCTTTAGGTGATGACTACTGTAACCCTGTGGACATAGTTCTCTGCATTCTATGGCTTCCTTTAGGTGATGACTACTGTAACCCTGTGGACATAGTTCTCTGTATTCTATGGCTTCCTTTAGGTGATGACTACTGTAACCCTGTGGACATAGTTCTCTGTATTCTATGGCTTCCTTTAGGTGATGACTACTGTAACCCTGTGGACATAGTTCTCTGTATTCTATGGCTTCCTTTAGGTGATGACTACTGTAACCCTGTGGACATAGTTCTCTGTATTCTATGGCTTCCTTTAGGTGATGACTACTGTAACCCTGTGGACATATTTCTCTGTATTCTATGGCTTCCTTTAGGTGATCACTACTGTAACCCTGTGGACATAGTTCTCTGTATTCTATGGCTTCCTTTAGGTGATGACTACTGTAACCCTGTGGACATAGTTCTCTGTATTCTATGGCTTCCTTTAACTTGTCCTAACTCTTGCTTATTCCTTTTCATAACTGTTGCTAATAACTGCTTATTTAAAAAATACAATTACAGAGCTTCTCTAAAAGATAAACTACAGTTATGCATGTTTGCGTGTCTCAAAACCACAATTGTCTAACAATAAAAAAAAATGTTTTTAACCGAGTAGCTCTAGTCTTTACTGTATTTAAACCTGTGAAGACATCTCTCCCTCCCTCTCCCTCCCTCCCTCCTCCCTCCCTCCCTCCCTCCCTCCCTACATCCATCCATCACACCCTCCCTCCCACCCTCCATCCCACCCTCCCTCCCTCCCTCACCTTTCTCAAGGATGATCTCTTCTTTTCTCTGTTGCCAGGTCAACTTTCAAAGAGTTTTGTGATAAGTACGGCCGCGACCAGCGCTTCAAGCAAGTGCTGAAGAAGAACGACCAGGAGCACTTCTTCAACCAATTCATCAATGTGCTAAAGAAGAGAGATAAAGAGAACCGCATGAGGCTGAGGAAGATGAGATGAGGAAGCATGAGGCTGAGGAAGATGAGATGAGGAGGTATGAGGCTGAGGAAGATGAGATGAGGAAGCATGAGGCTGAGGAAGATGAGATGAGGAGGTATGAGGCTGAGGAAAATGAGATGAGGAAGCATGAGGCTGAGGAAGATGAGATGAGGAAGTATGAGGCTGAGGAAGATGAGATGAGGAAGCATGAGGCTGAGGAAGATGAGATGAGGAAGCATGAGGCCGAGGAAGATGAGATGAGGAGGTATGAGGCTGAGGAGGATGAGATGAGGAGGTATGAGGCTGAGGAAGATGAGAAGAGGAGGTATGAGGCTGAGGAAGATGAGAAGAGGAGGTATGAGGCTGAGGAAGATGAGAAGAGGAGGTATGAGGCTGAGGGAGATGAGGAGGTTTGAGGAGGCATCAGGCTGTGAAATAGGCCTCTCAGAATCCAGAATACTATGAATGGATAGAGCTGTCTGATCAATGAGAGTTTCATGGGGAACATAAAGGAACAGCTATCGGGATCCCTGTGGAATCAGTCTAAAAGGGGAGAAAGCAGCCGACAGTCATTTGCCTTGCGAACTCCAACTCTTCTCCAGATTTACAGTCAGCTGGGTCAGAGCTGGCTTGGCTCCACATGCTAAGCAGGTAATCCAACTAACTCTCAGAGATTGAATACTGTTTCATATTGAAGCTACTGTATATTTTGAAGTTCCACATTTCACATGTTTTGAGTCACAGTGACAAACATGAATTGAACATTATTTCTGTATTTATTTTGTGTTCTCATGACCTGTATGTAGATATCAATGTGTGTACACAATCACACAGCCCATGCACAATTATAAAATACATCATGTACCTATACAGAACACAATCCTGCAGAGCAATTGGTATTTTTAACTATTTCAAGCAAGATTCTCCACAGCATCTGTGAGAATCAATGGATGGTAATTGTGTATTGATGGATTTTGTAAATGTAAAAAAAAATTATGTTGTGATTATTATGATGTGGGTTCTTCTTATGATGTAAAAGGGTCAAGTTAAAGTTGCTTATTTGTCATTTAAACCGTCATTAATGTGAAAGTCATACGTAGTGCATTTTCTGTAACAGGTCGAGGACGTTGTGTGACGATTATAAAGGACTGTTAGTTTGGTTCTGAACATTGGATTTACAGATAATATAGTTTACTGTACAAAACAGTGTCTTACATGTATTATGATTTCTCATTTATTTTTCAATTAAACATGCAATGTTTGTGGATTGTGAGTTTATTAAATAAAACCTTCTAATTGGACCTTTTCGGTTTAGGTGGGTTCTTCTCAATGATACATTAGCTTTCATAATAAGACGGAGAAGAAGAAAGCATCTTTTTGAGCCATCCCATATCATCTTCAGGACCACAATATGCATGGATGGGCACAGAAGATGGAGTTTGAAGACTGCCAGTGCATATCACAATATAATCTAAGGATTGACCCTAAGAAGTGTATCTCTAGCCCCGTTTATACCTGGTGCTAACATGTGGTTGTCATTATCCCATCAAGATGATCCAATCACTATCTGATCAAGATTCATCACATCTGTGCTTGCCATTAAAATGCATTAGTGGCCTTATCACTGAGCAAAATAATAATGAAATCTCTATCTCTACAAAGAGACAGGACTTTATTTATCTCTCGCTGAAACAGGATGCAGGGTAAACTTTGCTCCTGCAAAACGTTTTCAATTATGGCGTACATTTTAGGACAACCTCAGTCTCACCCCATCTTGGGTAAGGATGAGTCTTGAGGCTAAAATGTTTCCCTTACACATGAGGATCACATAGACCTCTACAAGATGGTGCCGGCAGACACTTACGCCCTGTTTCTAGCTCCTGGCCAACTTTGCAGTGTTTTTTTTTGTTTTTGTGTGTGTGTTACTTCTTACATTATTTACTCAGAACGTTTCATGTATTATTGACCTACAGCCTAAAATAACTTTTGAATATTAGATTGGCGGTCACTCAGCAGCATTTCAACCAGAAATGTGACTTCCCTGAACTGGATCGTATGTTTGAACTTCCCGAGGCAGCTCTATTTATACCGTGGTCTGCACCAAAACGCTGATGCTGTAGAAGAGGAAGAAAAAGTGGGGCCCTAGTCAGACTCTGGCTGCGTTCATACCCCTTCGTGATTTGCAAATCATGGTGTGATTGTGGTAACATGCAGGAACTCAAGTCCTTTTGTTCTTCCGATCTGGAATACTTCATCATGAAATGCCGATTGCATTACTTCCCGAGATAATTTTCTTCGGTCATCGTCACTGCCGTCTATATGTCCCCTTGAAGCGACACCACGACGGCATTCAAGGAACTTCACTGGACTTTCTGCAAACTGGAAACTGCGTATTGTAGCTGGGGACTACAATACGCAGGAAAACACTACCGAAATTCGATTAACACATCTCCTGTGCTACTTGCACTCGAACACTCTGGGTCATTGCTACTCACCCTTCCGGGGCGGCTCAAAGGCCATACCCCGCCCTCCTTTCGGCAATTCAGATCACGCCTCTGTTCTGTACTCTACATATATCTATAGTTTACATCTGTCTAAAGAGTACGTCTCTCTATAGAGTACATCTATCTACAGTTTTCATCTCTCTATAGACTACATATATCTATAGTTTACATCTCTCTACAGAGTACATCTATCTATAGAGTACATCTCTCTATAGACTACATATATCTATAGTTTACATATATCTATAGAGTACATATATATATATATAGTTTACATCTATCTATAGAGTATGTCTCTCTATAGAGTACATATATCTACAGTTTTTATCTCTCTACAGAGTACATCTATCTATAGTTTACATCTATCTACAGTACATATATCTATAGTTTATATATATCTATAGTTTACATCTCTCTACAGAGTACATCTATAGAGTACATCTCTCTATAGAGTACATCTATCTATAGTGTACATCTACCTATAGAGTACATCTATCTATAGTTTACATCTATCTATAGAGTACATCTATCTATAGTTTACATATATCTATAGAGTACATCTATCTATAGTTTACATCTATCTATAGTTTACATCTATCTATAGAGTACATCTACCTATAGAGTACATCTCTCTATAGAGTACATATATCTATAGTTTACATCTATCTATAGTTTACATCTCTCTATAGAATGCCCTGCATGCATTTATTGTGTCAGTCTGTCTGAACACAATACTCAGGACATGCATTAAGGAGGAGGCAACACATAAAGGGACTGACAATGACATGCTACCACTAGGGATATGAGTCTGACTGGGTTGCATGGTCACATCTTCTTCAACCTGATCAATGAGAGAGAGAGAGAGAGAGAGAGAGAGAGAGAGAGAGAGAGAGAGAGAGAGAGAGAGAGAGAGAGAGAGGTGTTGATTAGATTTAAACAGGGAAGTTGGAGTGTAGGCTCTACTTCAAAGCCCAAAAATACGACTTCATAGGAATGAATAAATATAGAAAGGGGGTGAAGAGAAGGAGGGAAATATATCACTCACTGGGGAAAGGTATCACTCACTGGGGAAAGGTATCACTCACTGGGGAAAGGTATCACTCACTGGGGAAAGGTATCACTCACTGGGGGAAATATATTACTCACTGGGGAAAGGTATCACTCACTGGGGGAAAGATATCACTCACTGGGGAAAGGTATCACTCACTGGGGAAATATATCACTCACTGGGGAAAGGTATCACTCACTGGGGGAAAGATATCACTCACTGGGGAAATATATCACTCACTGCGGGAAATATATCACTCACTGGGAGAAAGATGTCACTCACTAAGGGAAAGATTTTACTCACTGGGGGAAACATGTCACTTACTGGGGGAAATATATCACTCACTGGGGGAAAGACATCACTCACTGGGTAAAGGTATCACTCACTGGGGGAAAGATATCACTCACAGTCGGAAAGGTATCCATCACTGGGGGAAAGCTATCACTCACTGGGAGAAATATATCACTCACTGGGAGAAAGATGTCACTTACTGGGGGAAATATATCACTCACTGTGGGAAATATGTCACTTACTGGGGGAAAGATATCACTCACTGGTGGAAAGATGTCACTCACTGGGGGGAAATATATAATATATAAATATATTAGAGAGAGAGAGAGAGAGATGCCATTATAAGTCCATAGAGAGAGAGAGACCATTGTAAGTCCATAGAGAGAGAGAGACCATTATAAGTCCATAGAGAGAGAGCGAGAGAGAGAGAGAGAGACCATTTTAGGACCATAGAGAGACCATTATAAGTCCATAGAGAGATAGACCATTATAAGTCCATAGTGAGATAGACCATTATAAGTCCAGAGAGAGAGAGAGACCATTTTACGACAATAGAGAGACCATTATAAGTCCATAGAGAGAGAGAACATTATAAGTCCATAGAGAGAGAGAGAGAGAGACCATTATAAGTCCATAGAGAGAGACCATTATAATTCCATATAGAGAGAGAGACCATTATAAGTCCACAGAGAGAGAGAGAGAGCGAGAGAGAGAGAGAGAGAGAGAGAGAGAGAGAGAGAGAGAGAGAGAGAGAGAGAGAGAGAGAGAGAGAGAGAGAGAGAGAGAGACCATTACAAGTCCATAGAGAGTAGAAAATAGTAAAAATAAAGAAAATCCCTGGAATGAGTTCTTGTGTCCAAACTTTTGACAGGTACTGTATATTTTTTGTTCTGATAGGGCACGACAGTGGAACTAAGCTCATTAGGTATTTCAAGGTTGTATTCTCCAAGAGTCAATGGATACATATCATTCATTTATATGTCAAAAAATGGATTTAACAATTGCAGATTTCCCCTTTTAAATGTCCAATTACATTTTATCGAAACAAGTTCATCCCCGGGCCGTGCTATTAGGCAATTTTCTAGAATAGCTCTACCCTGGCTGCCTCAGCAACATCATTATCCTGCCACTAGAAACAAATATAATTTTACTGTCTGTAATAGCTGGGTGTTATCTTAGCTCTCCCCAAGCCTTGACAGGGACAGAACAGGGGAGAAGAGAAGAGCAGGGGAAAATTGCCTCCCACTGGTAAGTAGAAACAGGCTGCTTCCTAAATGGCACCATATTCCCTAAAGAGTGCATTACTTTTTACCAGGGCCCATAGGGCTCTGGTATAATGTAGTGCACTTTGTATGGAATAGGGTTCCATTTGGGAAGCAGACACAGTAGAGTGGTTCAGGACGCCATGTAATCTCAAGACAGCTATTAAAGGTGCATAGTGCCTTATGCTTCTTGTGATGAAAGGAAAGATATCCCTGACTCTGTTCTCTCTGTTCTCTCTGTTCTCTCTCTGTACTGAGACAATCTGTTCTCTTGGTTGGAGAGTGATCCTTTGTCTTTATATAGACTAGGTAATGACATTAACAAACTGTTATATATATATAGATTAGGTAATGACATTAACAAACTGTTATATATATATAGATTGGGTAATGACATTAACAAACTGTTAAATATATAGACTGGGTAATGACATTAACAAACTGTTATATATAGACTGGGTAATGACATTAACAAACTGTTATATATATAGACTGGGTAATGACATTAACAAACTGTTATATATATAGACTGGGTAATGACATTAACAAACTGTTATATATATAGACTGGGTAATGACATTAACAAACTGTTATATATATAGACTGGGTAATGACATTAACAAACTGTTATATATATAGACTGGGTAATGACATTAACAAACTGTTATATATATAGACTGGGTAATGACATTAACAAACTGTTAAATATATAGACTGGGTAATGACATTAACAAACTGTTATATATAGACTGGGTAATGACATTAACAAACTGTTATATATATAGACTGGGTAATGACATTAACAAACTGTTATATATAGACTGGGTAATGACATTAACAAACTGTTATATATATATAGACTGGGTAATGACATTAACAAACTGTTATATATAGACTGGGTAATGACATTAACAAACTGTCATATAAATATAGACTGGGTAATGACATTAACAAACTGTTATATATAGACTGGGTAATGACATTAACAAACTGTCATATAAATATAGACTGGGTAATGACATTAACAAACTGTCATATATAGACTGGGTAATGACATTAACAAACTGTTATATATAGACTGGGTAATGACATTAACAAACTGTCATATATATATAGACTGGGTAATGACATTAACAAACTGTTAAATATATAGACTGGGTAATGACATTAACAAACTGTTAAATATATAGACTGGGTAATGGCATTAACAAACTGTCATATATATATAGACTGGGTAATGACATTAACAAACTGTTATATATATAGACTGGGTAATGACATTAACAAACTGTTAAATATATAGACTGGGTAATGGCATTAACAAACTGTCATATATATATAGACTGGGTAATGACATTAACAAACTGTTAAATATATAGACTGGGTAATGACATTAACAAACTGTTAAATATATAGACTGGGTAATGACATTAACAAACTGTCATATATATATAGACTGGGTAATGACATTAACAAACTGTTATATATATAGACTGGGTAATGGCATTAACAAACTGTTATATATATAGACTGGGTAATGACATTAACAAACTGTTATATATAGACTGGGTAATGACATTAACAAACTGTCATATAAATATAGACTGGGTAATGACATTAACAAACTGTCATATATAGACTGGGTAATGACATTAACAAACTGTTATATATAGACTGGGTAATGACATTAACAAACTGTCATATATATATAGACTGGGTAATGACATTAACAAACTGTTATATATATAGACTGGGTAATGGCATTAACAAACTGTTATATATATAGACTGGGTAATGACATTAACAAACTGTTATATATAGACTGGGTAATGACATTAACAAACTGTCATATAAATATAGACTGGGTAATGACATTAACAAACTGTCATATATAGACTGGGTAATGACATTAACAAACTGTTATATATAGACTGGGTAATGACATTAACAAACTGTCATATATATATAGACTGGGTAATGACATTAACAAACTGTCATATATATATAGACTGGGTAATGACATTAACAAACTGTCATATATAGACTGGGTAATAACATGATCAAACTGTTATATATATAGACTGGGTAATGACATTAACAAACTGTTATATATATATAGACTGGGTAATGACATTAACAAACTGTTAAATATATAGACTGGGTAATGGCATTAACAAACTGTTATATATAGACTGGGTAATGACATTAACAAACTGTCATATAAATATAGACTGGGTAATGACATTAACAAACTGTCATATATAGACTGGGTAATGACATTAACAAACTGTTATATATAGACTGGGTAATGACATTAACAAACTGTCATATATATATAGACTGGGTAATGACATTAACAAACTGTCATATATATATAGACTGGGTAATGACATTAACAAACTGTCATATATAGACTGGGTAATGACATTAACAAACTGTCATATATATATAGACTGGGTAATGACATTAACAAACTGTCATATAAATATAGACTGGGTAATGACATTAACAAACTGTTATATATAGACTGGGTAATGACATTAACAAACTGTTATATATATATAGACTGGGTAATGACATTAACAAACTGTTATATATAGACTGGGTAATGACATTAACAAACTGTTATATATAGACTGGGTAATGACATTAACAAACTGTCATATATAGACTCCTCTTAACTCATGTTACCTGAGCAACCACAACGCATAAAAGAGCAATGATTATTTTTCATGGAAGTGGAATGTAGAGAGGTTGAATTTTATTTCCGCCCCCGAGCAGAATGATCTGATTTGGAAGAGCGCTTGCTGGGAAGGAAAACAATATGTAATATTGTAAAATAACCAAGAGAACAGACATTGACTATCAGGACATTTCAGCGGTGGACCTATGCCATCTGAAACAGAAACGGGATGTTTTGGTTTTCATTTTCACTTTGTGAATAACATCTAAGATAATAAATGTGCAGCAGACATTTCACAACTCATTTGGAAAATATGTTTTTTTTTTTCATTTGAAACATTCATCATACTAATTAACACATTATTATCTTATAGCATCCCAAATGGCACCCTGTTCCCTACTATCATCCCTGGTCAAAATAAATGCACTACAAAGGGATTAGGGTACATGTTTGGGACGCAACCCTCCTCTCGTTCCCCAGTTGAATAAAGGCTACAGTGGAGGTGGAGAAAAGTCCAATGAATTTGAAAAATAGGTCCCACAGGTAACTAATACAATTAATAATATCTTATCAGTGGATTTGGAGCGTTGATCAAGGAATATTTAATTATATTGCCATAATAATTAGACGTCTACAATGTTAATTAGGTATGATAATTGTTTAATCTAAAATAAATAGTTGGAACCAAAGGAATGTAGTCTGAGCCGGATTCTGCCCCTTTAAATCCAATTCTTTCACATGTCATAGTGTGAATAAGCAGTAATCATTTGTTGTGCATTACTGTAATATCTACATAAACACCTGTAGCATTTTCACCAAATGAGAAAAACGGAATGGAAACAAGCATAGTCTCTCTCTCTCTCTCTCTCTCTCTCTCTCTCTCTCTCTCTCTCTCTCTCTCTCTCTCTCTCTCTCTCTCTATGGGTCTAAAAACTGATTAAACTTCCCATTGCTATGCATCCTTCATGCAAGGCCAAATCCTGTCATGGACACATGATAACTGGTGTGGAGTGGAAATGGGCTCTCCTCTCTACAATGCTCCATATGTCCCTGCTCTGCTGCCATACAGCATTGGTTCAAATTAAATTATATCCACTCCAAACCCTCTGCTTTCTGCGTGTAATCTGTAATCCCTACATTAATCCTGGTGGGAGGATGTCGTCCATAATATAATCACAGTGCACTTATGAAACTTATCAGAGATACTAACAGGTAGAGAGGTAAGAGTAAAGATACTAAAAGGTAACAGTAGAGATACTGACAGGTAGGGAGGTAACAGTAGAGATACTAACAGGTAACTGTAGACATACGAGCAGGTAACGGTAGAGATACTAGCAGGTAGGGAGGTAACAGTAGATATACTAACGGGTAGGGAGGTAACAGTAGAGACACTAACAGGTAGGGAGGTAACAGTAGAGATACTAACAGGTAGGGAGGTAACAGTAGAGACACTAACAGGTAGGGAGGTAACAGTAGAGATACTAACAGGTAGGGAGGTAACAGTAGAGATACTAACAGGTAGGGAGGTAACAGTAGATATACTAACAGGTAGGGAGGTAACAGTAGAGATACTAACAGGTAGGGAGGTAACAGTAGAGATACCAACAGGTAGGGAAGTAATTGTAGAGATACTAACAGGTAGGGAGGTAATGGTAGAGACACTAACAGTAGATATACTAACAGGTAGGGAGGTAACAGTAGAGATACTAACAGGTAGGGAGGTAACAGTAGAGATACTAACAGGTAGGGAGGTAACAGTAGATATACTAACAGGTAGGGAGGTAACAGTAGAGATACTAACAGGTAGGGAGGTAACAGTAGATATACTAACAGGTAGGGAGGTAACAGTAGAGATACTAACAGGTAGGGAGGTAACAGTAGAGATACTAGCAGGTAGGGAGGTAACAGTAGAGACACTAACAGGTAGGGAGGTAACAGTAGATATACTAACAGGTAGGGAGGTAACAGTAGAGATACTAACAGTAGAGATACTAACAGGTAGGGAGGTAACAGTAGAGATACTAGCAGGTAATGAGGTAACAGTAGAGATACTAACAGGTAGGGAGGTAACAGTAGAGATACTAACAGGTAGGGAGGTAACAGTAGAGACACTAACAGGTAAGGAGGTAACAGTAGAGACACTAACAGTAGAGATACTAACAGGTAACAGTAGAGATACTAGCAGGTAGGGAGGTAACAGTAGAGATACTAACAGGTAGGGAGGTAACAGTAGATATACTAACAGGTAGGGAGCTAACAGTAGAGACACTAACAGGTAAGGAGGTAACAGTAGAGACACTAACAGTAGAGATACTAACAGGTAGGGAGGTAACAGTAGAGATACTAACAGGTAGGGAGGTAACAGTAGAGATACTAACAGGTAGGGAGGTAACAGTAGAAATACTAACAGGTAGGGAGGTAACAGTAGAGACACTAACAGGTAGGGAGGTACAGGTAGAGACACTAACAGTAGAGATACTAACAGGTAGGGAGGTAACTGTAGAGATACTAGCAGGTTGGGAGATAACAGTAGAGACACTAGCAGTAGAGATACTAGCAGGTAGGGAGGTAACAGTAGAGATACTAACAGGTAGGGAGGTAACAGTAGAGATACTAGCAGGTAGGGAGGTAACAGTAGAGATACTAACAGGTAGGGAGGTAACAGTAGAGATACTAACAGGTAGAGAGGTAACAGTAGAGACACTAACAGGTAGGGAGGTAACAGTAGAGATACTAACAATAGAGATACTAACAGGTAGGGAGGTAACAGTAGAGATACTAACAGTAGAGATACTAGCAGGTAGGGAGGTAACAGTAGAGATACTAACAGGTAGGGAGGTAACAGTAGAGATACTAACAGGTAGAGAGGTAACAGTAGAGACACTAACAGTAGAGATACTAACAGGTAGGAAGGTAACAGTAGAGATACTAACAGGTAGGGAGGTAATGGTAGAGATACTAACAGTAGAGATACTAACAGGTAGGGAGGTAACAGTAGAGATACTAACAGGTAGGGAGGTAACAGTAGAGATACTAACAGTAGAGATACTAACAGGTAGGGAGGTAACAGTAGAGATACTAGCAGGTAGGGAGGTAACAGTAGAGATACTAACAGGTAGGGAGGTAACAGTAGAGATACTAACAGGTAGAGAGGTAACAGTAGAGATACTAACAGGTAGGGAGGTAACAGTAGAGACACTAACAGGTAGGGAGGTAACAGTAGAGACACTAACAGGTAGGGAGGTAACAGTAGAGATACTAACAGGTAGGGAGGTAACAGTAGAAATACTAACAGGTAGGGAGGTAATGGTAGAGATACTAAAAGTAGAGATACTAACAGGTAGGGAGGTAACAGTAGAAATACTAACAGGTAGGGAGGTAATGGTAGAGATACTAACAGTAGAGATACTAACAGGTAGGGAGCTAACAGTAGATATACTAACAGGTAGGGAGGTAATGGTAGAGATACTAACAGTAGAGATACTAACAGGTAGGGAGGTTACAGTAGAGATACTAACAGGTAGGGAGGTAACAGTAGAGATTCTAGCAGGTAGGGAGGTAACAGTAGAGACACTAACAGGTAGGGAGGTAACAGTAGATATACTAACAGGTATGGAGGTAACAGTAGTGACACTAACAGTAGAGATACTAACAGGTAGGGAGGTAACAGTAGAGACACTAACAGGTAGGGAGGGAATGGTAGAGACACTAACAGGTAGGGAGGTAACAGTAGATATACTAACAGGTAGGGAGGTAATGGTAGAGATACTAACATGTAGGGAGGTAACAGTAGATATACTAACAGGTAGGGAGGTAACAGTAGAGATACTAACAGGTAGGGAGGTAACAGTAGAGATACTAGCAGGTAGGGAGGTAACAGTAGAGACACTAAGAGGTAGGGAGGTAACAGTAGATATACTAACAGGTAGGGAGGTAACAGTAGAGATACTAACAGTAGAGATACTAACAGTAGAGATACTAACAGGTAGGGAGGTAACAGTAGAGATACTAACAGGTAGGGAGGTAACAGTAGAGACACTAACAGGTAGGGAGGTAACAGTAGAGACACTAACAGGTAGGGAGGTAACAGTAGAGATACTAACAGTAGAGATACTAACAGGTAGGGAGGTAACTGTAGAGATACTAACAGGTAGGGAGGTAACAGTAGAGATACTAACAGTAGAGATACTAACAGGTAGGGAGGTAACAGTAGAGATACTAGCAGGTAGGGAGGTAACAGTAGAGATACTAACAGGTAGGGAGGTAACAGTAGAGATACTAACAGGTAGAGAGGTAACAGTAGAGATACAAACAGGTAGGGAGGTAACAGTAGAGACACTAACAGGTAGGGAGGTAACAGTAGAGACACTAACAGGTAGGGAGGTAACAGTAGAGATACTAACAGGTAGGGAGGTAACAGTAGAAATACTAACAGGTAGGGAGGTAATGGTAGAGATACTAAAAGTAGAGATACTAACAGGTAGGGAGGTAACAGTAGAAATACTAACAGGTAGGGAGGTAATGGTAGAGATACTAACAGTAGAGATACTAACAGGTAGGGAGCTAACAGTAGATATACTAACAGGTAGGGAGGTAATGGTAGAGATACTAACAGTAGAGATACTAACAGTAGAGATACTAACAGGTAGGGAGGTAACAGTAGAGACACTAACAGGTAGGGAGGTAACAGTAGAGATACTAACAGGTAGGGAGGTAACAGTAGAGACACTAACAGGTAAGGAGGTAACAGTAGAGACACTAACAGTAGAGATACTAACAGGTAGGGAGCTAACAGTAGATATACTAACAGGTAGGGAGGTAATGGTAGAGATACTAACAGTAGAGATACTAACAGGTAGGGAGGTTACAGTAGAGATACTAACAGGTAGGGAGGTAACAGTAGAGATTCTAGCAGGTAGGGAGGTAACAGTAGAGACACTAACAGGTAGGGAGGTAACAGTAGATATACTAACAGGTATGGAGGTAACAGTAGTGACACTAACAGTAGAGATACTAACAGGTAGGGAGGTAACAGTAGAGACACTAACAGGTAGGGAGGGAATGGTAGAGACACTAACAGGTAGGGAGGTAACAGTAGATATACTAACAGGTAGGGAGGTAACAGTAGAGACACTAACAGTAGAGATACTAACAGGTAGGGAGGTAATGGTAGAGATACTAACATGTAGGGAGGTAACAGTAGATATACTAACAGGTAGGGAGGTAACAGTAGAGATACTAACAGGTAGGGAGGTAACAGTAGAGATACTAGCAGGTAGGGAGGTAACAGTAGAGACACTAAGAGGTAGGGAGGTAACAGTAGATATACTAACAGGTAGGGAGGTAACAGTAGAGATACTAACAGTAGAGATACTAACAGTAGAGATACTAACAGGTAGGGAGGTAACAGTAGAGATACTAACAGGTAGGGAGGTAACAGTAGAGACACTAACAGGTAGGGAGGTAACAGTAGAGACACTAACAGGTAGGGAGGTAACAGTAGAGATACTAACAGTAGAGATACTAACAGTAGAGATACTAACAGGTAGGGAGGTAACAGTAGAGATACTAACAGTAGAGATACTAACAGGTAGGGAGGTAACAGTAGAGATACTAGCAGGTAGGGAGGTAACAGTAGAGATACTAACAGGTAGGGAGGTAACAGTAGAGATACTAACAGGTAGAGAGGTAACAGTAGAGATACAAACAGGTAGGGAGGTAACAGTAGAGACACTAACAGGTAGGGAGGTAACAGTAGAGACACTAACAGGTAGGGAGGTAACAGTAGAGATACTAACAGGTAGGGAGGTAACAGTAGAAATACTAAAAGGTAGGGAGGTAATGGTAGAGATACTAAAAGTAGAGATACTAACAGGTAGGGAGGTAACAGTAGAAATACTAACAGGTAGGGAGGTAATGGTAGAGATACTAACAGTAGAGATACTAACAGGTAGGGAGCTAACAGTAGATATACTAACAGGTAGGGAGGTAATGGTAGAGATACTAACAGTAGAGATACTAACAGTAGAGATACTAACAGGTAGGGAGGTAACAGTAGAGACACTAACAGGTAGGGAGGTAACAGTAGAGATACTAACAGGTAGGGAGGTAACAGTAGAGACACTAACAGGTAAGGAGGTAACAGTAGAGACACTAACAGTAGAGATACTAACAGGTAACAGTAGAGATACTAACAGTAGAGATACTAACAGTAGAGATACTAACAGGTAGGGAGGTAACAGTAGAGATACTAACAGGTAGGGAGGTAACAGTAGAGATACTAACAGTAGAGATACTAACAGGTAGGGAGGTAACAGTAGAGATACTAACAGTAGAGATACTAACAGTAGAGATACTAACAGTAGAGATACTAACAGGTAGGGAGGTAACAGTAGAGATACTAACAGTAGAGATACTAACAGGTAGGGAGGTAACAGTAGAGATACTAACAGGTTGAGAGGTAACAGTAGAGATACTAACAGGTAGGGAGGTAACAGTAGAGACACTAACAGGTAGGGAGGTAACAGTAGAGACACTAACAGGTAGGGAGGTAACAGTAGAGATACTAACAGGTAGGGAGGTAACAGTAGAAATACTAACAGGTAGGGAGGTAATGGTAGAGATACTAAAAGTAGAGATACTAACAGGTAGGGAGGTAACAGTAGAAATACTAACAGGTAGGGAGGTAATGGTAGAGATACTAACAGTATAGATACTAACAGGTAGGGAGCTAACAGTAGATATATTAACAGGTAGGGAGGTAATGGTAGAGATACTAACAGTAGAGATACTAACAGGTAGGGAGGTTACAGTAGAGATACTAACAGGTAGGGAGGTAACAGTAGAGATTCTAGCAGGTAGGGAGGTAACAGTAGAGACACTAACAGGTAGGGAGGTAACAGTAGATATACTAACAGGTATGGAGGTAACAGTAGTGACACTAACAGTAGAGACACTAACAGGTAGGGAGGTAACAGTAGATATACTAACAGGTAGGGAGGTAACAGTAGAGACACTAACAGTAGAGATACTAACAGGTAGGGAGGTAATGGTAGAGATACTAACAGGTAGGGAGGTAACAGTAGATATACTAACAGGTAGGGAGGTAACAGTAGAGATACTAACAGGTAGGGAGGTAACAGTAGAGATACTAGCAGGTAGGGAGGTAACAGTAGAGACACTAACAGGTAGGGAGGTAACAGTAGATATACTAACAGGTAGGGAGGTAACAGTAGAGATACTAACAGTAGAGATACTAACAGTAGAGATACTAACAGGTAGGGAGGTAACAGTAGAGACACTAACAGGTAGGGAGGTAACAGTAGAGACACTAACAGGTAGGGAGGTAACAGTAGAGATACTAACAGGTAGGGAGGTAACAGTAGAGATACTAACAGTAGAGATACTAACAGTAGAGATACTAACAGTAGAGATACTAACAGGTAGGGAGGTAACAGTAGAGATACTAACAGTAGAGATACTAACAGTAGAGATACTAACAGTAGAGATACTAACAGGTAGGGAGGTAACAGTAGAGATACTAACAGTAGAGATACTAACAGGTAGGGAGGTAACAGTAGAGATACTAACAGTAGAGATACTAACAGGTAACAGTAGAGATACTAACAGGTAACAGTATTGATACTAACAGGTAGGGAGGTAACAGTAGAGATACTAACAGGTAGGGAGCTAACAGTAGAGATACTAACAGGTAGGGAAGTAACAGTAGAGATACTAACAGTAGAGATACTAACAGGTAACAGTAGAGATACTAACAGGTAACAGTATTGATACTAACGGGTAGGGAGGTAACAGTAGAGATACTAACACTAGAGATACTAACAGGTAGGGAGGTTACAGTAGAGATACAGATTTGCATTGAGAAATCACTGCGCTGATTGCAGAAATGATTGCTGTTAATATGCATCCATTAACATATCTAGAATGAGTCTAGAAGATACCATGTCAAAAAACGGCAATGGCCTGGAAGGAGAAAATTTACAATTATTGCTCTCCAAATACAAAGGCCCGGGCTTTCGAACAACAGATTGTTGGACGTCTCTAACAGTAACAGTAGAGAGATACTAACAGTAGAGATACTAACAGGTAGGGAGGTAACAGTAGAGATACTAACAGGTAGGGAGGTAACAGTAGAGATACTAGCAGGTAGGGAGGTAACAGTAGAGACACTAACAGGTAGGGAGGTAACAGTAGAGATACTAACAGTAGAGATACTAACAGTAGAGATACTAACAGGTAACAGTAGAGATACTAACAGGTAGGGAGGTAACAGTAGATATACTAACAGGTAGGGAGGTAACAGTAGAGATACTAACAGTAGAGATACTAACAGTAGAGATACTAACAGGTAACAGTAGAGATACTAACAGTAGAGATACTAACAGGTAACAGTAGAGATACTAACAGTAGAGATACTAACAGGTAACAGTAGAGATACTAACAGTAGAGATACTAACAGGTAACAGTAGAGATACTAACAGTAGAGATACTAACAGGTAACAGTAGAGATACTAACAGTAGAGATACTAACAGGTAACAGTAGTGATACTAAAGATTAGGGAGTCAACTGTTGCAGAGAGACTCATTCTCTCACACAGACACACACAGTTGTGGAGACAACAGTAGGATTATTGTACACTGCAGACAGCCTTTAGCATTTCTTTAAACAAACAGCACATTGAAGTCTTTGAGCTGTGTACCCCATAACACAACAGATGTGTAACCCAATTTACACAACAGATGTGTACCCCATAACACAACAGATGTGTACCCCATAACACAACAGATGTGTACCCCATAACACAACAGATGTGTACCCCATGACACATAAGATGTCTACCCCAATGACACAACAGATGTGTACCCCAATGACACAACAGATGTGTACCCCCAATAAAACAACAGATGTGTACCCTATAACACAACAGATGTGTACCCTAGATATCCCATAACACAACAGATGTGTAACCCATAACCAACAGATGTGTACCCCAATAAAACAACAGATGTGTACCCTATAACACAACAGATGTGTACCCCAATAACACAACAGATGTGTACCCCATAACACAAACAGATGTGTACCCCAATAACACAACAGATGTGTACCCCAATAAAACAACAGATGTGTACCCTATAACACAACAGATGTGTACCCCAATAAAACAACAGATGTGTACCCTATAATACAGCAGATGTGTACCCCAAGAAAACAACAGATGTGTACCCTAGATATCCCATAACACAACAGATGTGTAACCCATAACCAACAGATGTGTACCCCAATAAAACAACAGATGTGTACCCTATAACACAACAGATGTGTACCCCAATAACACAACAGATTTGTACCCTAGATATCCCATAACACAACAGATGTGTACCCTAGATATCCCATAGCACAACAGATTTGTACCCTAGATATCCCATAACACAACAGATGTGTACCCTAGATACCCCATAACACAGCCAATGTGACACCCATACCACTTGCAATATGTGTTTGAGTGAGAACAGAAAGCCTAGTCCAATGCATTGTTTCAGCTCTATTGAGAAGTCTTTAACACCCCCCACATGGGTTCTTCATATGAAACGGGCAACAAAACATGTAAGTTCATTGCATTGTTTTATATTTATATGTGACAGTGTTATGCCACGTTATGACATGGTTATGACAGTGTTATAAGGTGTTGTGTTGCCACAATTTAAATGATGTGTTACCTGTACATGTAAAGTTTGAGTCCTCTGAAGAGTTACCTATATCAGTTCTCTGTAGTGTTACCTATATCTGTCCTCTGTAGTGTTACCTATATCAGTTCTCTGTAGTGTTACCTATATCAGTTCTCTGTAGTGTTACCTATATCAGTTCTCTGTAGTGTTACCTATATCTGTCCTCTGTAGAGTTACCTATATCTGTCCTCTGTAGTGTTACCTATATCTGTCCTCTGTAGTGTTACCTATATCTGTCCTCTGTAGTGTTACCTATATCAGTTCTCTGTAGTGTTACCTATATCAGTTCTCTGTAGTGTTACCTATATCAGTTCTCTGTAGTGTTACCGATATCTGTCCTCTGTAGAGTTACCTATATCTGTCCTCTGTAGTGTTACCTATATCTGTCCTCTGTAGTGTTATCTATATCTGTCCTCTGTAGTGTTACCTATATCTGTCCTCTGTAGTGTTACCTGTATCTATCCTCTGTAGTGTTACCTGTATCTATCCTCTGTAGAGTTACCTATATATGTCCTCTGTAGTGTTACCTATATCTATCCTCTGTAGTGTTACCTATATCAGTTCTCTGTAGTGTTACCTATATCAGTTCTCTGTAGTGTTACCTATATCTATCCTCTGTAGTGTTACCTGTATCTATCCTCTGTAGTGTTACCTATATCAGTTCTCTGTAGTGTTACCTATATCAGTTCTCTGTAGTGTTACCTGTATCTATCCTCTGTAGTGTTACCTGTATCTATCCTCTGTAGTGTTACCTATATCAGTTCTCTGTAGTGTTACCTGTATCTATCCTCTGTAGTGTTACCTGTATCTATCCTCTGTAGTGTTACCTGTATCTATCCTCTGTAGTGTTACCTGTATCTATCCTCTGTAGTGTTACCTATATCTGTCCTCTGTAGTGTTACCTATATCTATCCTCTGTAGTGTTACCTATACCTGCCCTCTGTAGTGTTACCTGTATCTGTCCTCTGTAGTGTTACCTATATCAGTTCTCTGTAGTGTTACCTATATCAGTTCTCTGTAGTGTTACCTATATCAGTTCTCTGTAGTGTTACCTGTATCTATCCTCTGTAGTGTTACCTATATCTATCCTCTGTAGTGTTACCTATATCTGTCCTCTGTAGTGTTACCTGTATCTGTCCTCTGTAGTGTTACCTGTATATGTCCTCTGTGGTGTTACCTATATATGTCCTCTGTAGTGTTACCTATTTCTGTCCTCTGTAGTGTTACCCTACCTGTCCTCTGTAGTGTTACCTATATCTGTCCTCTGTAGTGTTACCTATATCTGTCCTTTGTAGTGTTACCTATACCTGTCCTCTATAGTGTTACCTATATCTGTCCTCTGTAGTGTTACCTTCCTATATCTGTCCTCTATATTGCTACCTGTATCTGTCCCCTGTGGTGTTACCTATATCTGTCCTCTGTAGTGTTACCTATTTCTGTCCTCTGTAGTGTTACCTATATGGAGCCATTAGAGTTGGTTAAAGGGGTCCCGCAAGGTTCTATACTTGGTCCATTACTGTTAACTCTCTACAATATCTGTGATGAGATAAGAAAGTGTCAAATTCATTTATATGCTGATGAACCTGTCATTTACTCTATTTCTTCAACGGCTGACCAAGCATTATCATTATTGGAGACAGATTTTAAGATAATGCAAGGGTCTTTTATACAGCTGAAACTTGTTTTAAATGCAAAGAAAACACATTTCATGATTTTTAACAGGTTTAAAAAGTTGTTTGAAAATACACTTGCACTTACTAGCTTAGATGGTTCTCAAATTAATCAGATCTCTGCATATAAATACTTATGGATATGGTTGGATGATAAACTGTCTGTTAAAATGTATATCGACAAACTTTGTAAACAGCTAAGAATCAAGCTAGGCTTCCTCTATAGAAACAGGACATGTTTGTCCTCTACAAATAGAAGACAAATTGTGCAAGCTACTTTTATGTCTGTTATAGATTATGGGGATATTATCTACATGCAGGCTACGGCATCAACACTTACATCGCTGGATGCTACTCATCATTGCGCACTTAGGTTTATTACGGGGGCTAGCTACAGAACTCACCACTGTGTTTAATATCAACATGTGGGTTGGACTTCGCTGTCCATGAGACGAGAACAGCATGCTCTCATGTTTGTCTATAAAGCACTTCTGAATAAACTACCTTCTTATTTATCATCACTCATCAACATTAGAATTATAATTCCTAAAACCAGGTCTCAAGCACGGATTACACTTGAGGCCCCTGCGATCTCCACAGAGTTGGGTATGGCTGCATTTTCCTGTTACGCTCCTTGCCTATGGAATAGCCTGCAGACTAAACTTCAACTTGAGACTCTTGTCCCCCTCAGCCCATGTTAAACCTTTATTGGAGGATGTGTATTGTTGTATTGCTTGTAACTGCTTCAGGTAATGCAGGTTCTTGTGCTGTTAGGGGAATAACCTGTGTGTAAATGTAATCATCTGCTGCTGTATTTTTTGTGTTATCTGTGATAGTTTTGTTTGTCTTGTGATGTTTCTTGTACCTAAACTGTATATGTAAACATGTATACGCAGGGCCCAGCTGTAAAAGAGACCTTGGTCTCAGTCTGTGTTCCTTGTTGAAATAAAGGTATAATAATATATCTGTCCTCTGTAGTGTTACCTATATCTGTCCTCTGTAGTGTTACCTATATCTGTCCTCTGTAGTGTTACCTATATCTGTCCTCTGTAGTGTTACCTATATCTGTCCTCTGTAGTGTTACCTATATCTGTTCTCTTTGTTCGATGAGGTAAAGCAGAAGCTGTAAATGAAGTCTTCTCACCGACTTGAACTGATGATGAACTAAAATTGCAGCCAGGAGTTTTTAATGACTAAAGCCAGGCTGAATTAGCACCTACTAATCAAAGCACTAATGTTTAATTCATCAGATGAGGAATTTGCGATTCCATTGAGTGACTGTCTAACAGCCTTACAGCCTCTTCTCTCTGTCTCAACATTTGTTTTGGACAGACATCATGTGATTCGCTCGGAGACAAACAGCATTGTGATCCGCGTCCCAAATTAAATCTTATTCCATATATAGTGCACTACTTTGGAAAAGGGCCCAGTGCACTGTGTAGGGAATTGGGTATCAAGTTGTGCACTATGTAGGGAATAGGGTGCCATTTGGGATGGGTCGTGAGGTGTTTATTACAGACTCAAAGCTGCTCCCGGCCAAGAGTATTGTTGAGGTTCATTTCCTGTATTTGTAATGGTTTCTCTTTATCCGAGATTTAGACCAGAGGGAACTGAAAAGGTCACTACACTGTCACATTTTATCAGCAGAGACCAGTTTAACATCATGTACTCCATTCAGGGAATTAAACTACAGGGGCAGTACAGGTACCATGTTGTATAAGGGGTTGAATTAAACTACATAGGCAGTACATGTACCATGCTGTATAAGGGGTAGAATTAAACTACAGGGGCAGTACAGGTACCATGCTGTATAAGGGGTAGAATTAAACTACAGAGGCAGTACAGGCACCATGCTGTTTGAGGGGTTGAATTAAACTACAGGGGCAGTACAGGTACCATGCTGTTTGAGGGGTGGAATTAAACTACAGGGGCAGTACAGGTACCATGCTGTTTGAGGGGTTGAATTAAACTACAGAGGCAGTACAGGTACCATGCTGTTTGAGGGGTGGAATTAAACTACAGAGGCAGTACAGGCACCATGCTGTTTGAGGGGTTGAATTAAACTACAGGGGCAGTACAGGTACCATGCTGTTTGAGGGGTGGAATTAAACTACAGGGGCAGTACAGGTACCATGCTGTTTGAGGGGTTGAATTAAACTACAGAGGCAGTACAGGTACAATGCTGTTTGAGGGGTTCAATTAAACTACAGGGGCAGTACAGGTACCATGCTGTTTGAGGGGTTGAATTAAACTACAGGGGCAGTACAGGTACCATGCTGTTTGAGGGGTGGAATTAAACTACAGAGGCAGTACAGGTACCATGCTGTTTGAGGGGTTGAATTGAACTACAGAGGCAGTACAGGTACCATTCTGTATGAGGGGTGGAATTAAACTACAGAGGCAGTACAGGTACCATGCTGTTTGAGGGGTTGAATTAAACTACAGAGGCAGTACAGGTACCATGCTGTTTGAGGGGTTGAATTAAACTACAGAGGCAGTACAGGCACCATGCTGTTTGAGGGGTGGAATTAAACTACATAGGCAGTACATGTACCATGCTGTTTGAGGGGTGGAATTAAACTACAGAGGCAGTACATGTACCATGCTGTTTGAGGGGTTGAATTAAACTACAGAGGCAGTACAGGTACCATGCTGTTTGAGGGGTGGAATTAAACTACAGAGGCAGTACAGGTACCATGCTGTTTGAGGGGTGGAATTAAACTACAGAGGCAGTACAGGTACCATGCTGTTTGAGGGGTGGAATTAAACTACAGAGGCAGTACAGGTACCATGCTGTTTGAGGGGTTGAATTAAACTACAGAGGCAGTACAGGTACCATGCTGTTTGAGGGGTGGAATTAAACTACAGAGGCAGTACAGGTACCATGCTGTTTGAGGGGTGGAATTAAACTACATAGGCAGTACAGGTACCATTCTGTATGAGGGGTTGAATTAAACTACAGAGGCAGTACAGGTACCATGCTGTTTGAGGGGTTGAATTAAACTACATAGGCAGTACAGGTACCATGCTGTTTGAGGGGTTGAATTAAACTACAGAGGCAGTACAGGTACCATGCTGTTTGAGGGGTTGAATTAAACTACAGAGGCAGTACAGGTACCATGCTGTTTGAGGGGTGGAATTAAACTACAGAGGCAGTACAGGTACCATGCTGTTTGAGGGTTGAATTAAACTACAGGGGCAGTACAGGTACCATGCTGTTTGAGGGTGGAATTAAACTACAGGGGCAGTACAGGTACCATGCTGTTTGAGGGTTGAATTAAACTACAGAGGCAGTACAGGTACCATGCTGTTTGAGGGGTGGAATTAAACTACAGAGGCAGTACAGGCACCATGCTGTTTGAGGGGTTGAATTAAACTACAGGGGCAGTACAGGTACCATGCTGTTTGAGGGGTGGAATTAAACTACAGGGGCAGTACAGGTACCATGCTGTTTGAGGGGTTGAATTAAACTACAGAGGCAGTACAGGTACCATGCTGTTTGAGGGGTTCAATTAAACTACAGGGGCAGTACAGGTACCATGCTGTTTGAGGGGTTGAATTAAACTACAGAGGCAGTACAGGTACCATGCTGTTTGAGGGGTTGAATTAAACTACAGGGGCAGTACAGGTACCATGCTGTTTGAGGGGTGGAATTAAACTACAGAGGCAGTACAGGTACCATGCTGTTTGAGGGGTTGAATTGAACTACAGAGGCAGTACAGGTACCATTCTGTATGAGGGGTGGAATTAAACTACAGAGGCAGTACAGGTACCATGCTGTTTGAGGGGTTGAATTAAACTACAGAGGCAGTACAGGTACCATGCTGTTTGAGGGGTTGAATTAAACTACAGAGGCAGTACAGGCACCATGCTGTTTGAGGGGTGGAATTAAACTACATAGGCAGTACATGTACCATGCTGTTTGAGGGGTGGAATTAAACTACAGAGGCAGTACATGTACCATGCTGTTTGAGGTTGAATTAAACTACAGAGGCAGTACAGGTACCATGCTGTTTGAGGGTGGAATTAAACTACAGAGGCAGTACAGGTACCATGCTGTTTGAGGTGGAATTAAACTACAGAGGCAGTACAGGTACCATGCTGTTTGAGGGTGGAATTAAACTACAGAGGCAGTACAGGTACCATGCTGTTTGAGGGTTGAATTAAACTACAGAGGCAGTACAGGTACCATGCTGTTTGAGGGGTGGAATTAAACTACAGAGGCAGTACAGGTACCATGCTGTTTGAGGGGTGGAATTAAACTACATAGGCAGTACAGGTACCATTCTGTATGAGGGGTTGAATTAAACTACAGAGGCAGTACAGGTACCATGCTGTTTGAGGGGTTGAATTAAACTACATAGGCAGTACAGGTACCATGCTGTTTGAGGGGTTGAATTAAACTACAGAGGCAGTACAGGTACCATGCTGTTTGAGGGGTTGAATTAAACTACAGAGGCAGTACAGGTACCATGCTGAAAGGGAGGCACCATGAGACCCAACCCGTTGCTGGCAGCAGTGCAATAAAGGAACAGAGTGTTTGGGTTGTTAATCGGATTCATTCAAGATGTCTTTTTTTTAATATATACTTTTTGTGTGTACTTGTTTTGTGTGTACTTTGTTTTGTGTGTACTTGTTTGACCTTTTACTGCACTGTTATGAGCTAGTAACAAAAGCATTTCACTGCACCCGCTTTAACATCTGCTGAACTGTGTCCGTGACCAATACACTTTGAAGGGATTGACTTTGTTGTTGCCTAATTGTTTTTTGGAAGGTTTCTACACTACTTTCCTTCCACCTACTGCATTTCGTAATATTACGCAGTTCCATTGGCTTTGATGCCTCAGGCTAGAGTATTGGGGCGGCAGGTAGCCTAGTTGGGCCAGTAACTGAAAGGTTGCTGGATCGAGTCCCTGAGCTGACAAGGTAAAAAAATCTATGGTTCTGCCCTTGAACAAGGCAGTTAACCCACTGTTCCCTGATAGGCTGTCATTGTAAATAAGAATTTGTTCTAGTTAAATAATAAAATGCCTCTGTTCAAGTAGACTGTGATTTTGCCGTGATCTGATAGGGGTGTCAGTGGGCTGAGTGCAAACGCTCTGGGAGACTCTGGTTGAGGTCATTGATAAAGTAATCTACAGTACTACTGCCAAGGGATGAGCAGTAGGTTACCATTGACTATGTACAGACACAGCATGAGACAGAGCTGCAGGAGTTGTGACCTGTTTTTGTTGGTTGTTTTGTCATAGTTATGTCTAGAGGAGGCAGGTAGCCTAGTGGTTAGAGACAGGTAGCCTAGTGGTTAGAGGCAGGTAGCCTAGTGGTTAGAGGCAGGTAGCCTAGTGGTTAGAGACAGGTAGCCAAGTGGTTAGAGGCAGGTAGCCTAGTGGTTAGAGGCAGGTAGCCTAGTGGTTAGAGGCAGGTAGGCTAGTGGTTAGAGGCAGGTAGCCTGGTGGTTAGAAGCAGGTAGCCTAGTGGTTAGAGGCAGGTAGCCTAGTGGTTAGAGACAGGTAGCCTAGTGGTTAGAGGCAGGTAGCCTAGTGGTTAGAGGCAGGTAGCCTAGTGGTTAGAGGCAGGTAGCCTAGTGGTTAGAGGCAGGTAGGCTAGTGGTTAGAGGCAGGTAGCCTGGTGGTTAGAAGCAGGTAGCCTGGTGGTTAGAGGCAGGTAGCCTGGTGGTTAGAGGCAGGTAGCCTGGTGGTTAGAGGCAGGTAGCCTAGTGGTTAGAGGCAGGTAGTCTGGTGGTTAGAGGCAGATGGCCTAGTGGTTAGAGGCAGGTAGCCTAGTGGTTAGAGGCAGGTAGCCTAGTGGTTAGAGGCAGGTAGTCTAGTGGTTAGAGGCAGGTAGCCTAGTGGTTAGAGGCAGGTAGCCTAGTGGTTAGAGGCAGGGTAGCCTAGTGGTTAGAGGCAGGTAGCCTAGTGGTTAGAGGCAGGTAGCCTAGTGGTTAGAGGCAGGTAGCCTAGTGGTTAGAGGCAGGTAGCCTAGTGGTTAGAGGCAGGTAGCCTAGTGGTTAGAGGCAGGTAGCCTAGTGGTTAGAGGCAGGTAGCCTAGTGGTTAGAGACAGGTAGCCTAGTGGTTAGAGGCAGGTAGCCTAGTGGTTAGAGACAGGTAGCCTAGTGGTTAGAGGCAGGTAGTCTAGTGGTTAGAGGCAGGGTAGCCTAGTGGTTAGAGGCAGGTAGCCTGGTGGTTAGAGCTTTGGGTCATTAACTGAAAGGTTGCTAGATCAAATCTCCGAGCTGACAAGGTAAAGAACTGTCATTCAGCCACTGAACATTGTTCCTAGGCTGTCATTGTAAATAAGAATTTGTTCTTAACTAGCTTGCCTAGTTAAATCAATAAAAATAATAACTAGTTAAATAAAAAAATATATATATTTGGGAGGGAACACTGTCACCTCCAGGCAGGTGTTTGTTTGCCCCCTGTGTTTGTCTCCCTGTGTGCTGAGGGTGTCAGGTTGTTGTCCAGTTCAAGCATTTAGGTCGCCACAGACTAGTACTTGTCACTGGGCCTGGAAATGATCGATCTCCCCCTCCAGAATGGAGAAGCTGTCTTCATTAAAGTATGGGAATTCTAGTGGGGGGATATAGGTAGCACACATGAGGTCATTGTTCTCTGCTGAGATAATTTCCTTTAGAATCTCTAGCCAGATGTAAAATGTTCCTGTTTTGACACATTTTATAGAGTGGGTTAGGTCTGCTCTATATCAAATTAGCATACCCCCTGAGTCCCTTCCCTGTTTCACAACTGGTAGTTTGGTGGATGGGACTACCAGCTTCTCTGGTCTGGGAGAGTGTCTCGCTGGTCTGGGCGGGGTGTCCGTTGCTCCTGGGTGAGGTGTTGAGGTGTAGGGTCCTGCCTGGGTGACCCTAGTTGGTCCTCAGACAGAAGGTGTAGGGCGCGCTGAGTGTTTGGACACCAGACTTTGTGTGTTTGGGAAAACGTTTATTTTCTTGTATATATTTCCCATTTGAGTCCATAATGAGTACAGTCTGTGTGTCCTCAGTGGGTGTGTGTGGGGTGGTGGGGTGGTGAGGAGCCGTGCAGGCCCCTCAGAGGAGGAAGGGGAGCATCCTCCCCTGTCAAATTTCATAAAAATGAAAATAGTGAAACGTTAAAAAAGTTATCCTTTTTAGATAAAACTGTGTTAAATATATTCATATGTCACCAAATAATGAATTAAAACACACAGTTTTGCTCTGAAAGTCTACAGTAGCCTCATCAGCAGTCTGTAGAGTAGCACCATGGTGTAGCCGGAGGACAGCTCGCTTTCTTCTTCTGTTTTTTTAAAACCATGTGAGCTGATTAAGAACAACTGGCCCTTATATAACCTGTTTACACCTGCTTAATCACTGTCGTACCTTATAGGGTCCAGAGTTTTCCTGGTTAGGTTAACGGATAAGGCAAAACTCTGGGCCCCAGGGAGTGAATATTGCCCCACCACTCTGGGACCTAATGGTGCCACCAGTCTGACCGCTCGGGGACCTAATGGTGCCACCAGTCTGATCGCTCTGGGACCTAATGGTGCCACCAGTCTGACCACTCTGGGACCTAATGGTGCCACCAGTCTGACCGCTCTGGGACCTGATGGTGCCACCAGTCTGACGGCTCGGGGACCTAATGGTGCCACCAGTCTGACCGCTCTGGGACCTAATGGTGCCACCAGTCTGACCGCTCAGGGACCTAATGGTGCCACCAGTCTGACCACTCGGGGACCTAATGGTGCCACCAGTCTGACCACTCTGGGACCTAATGGTGCCACCAGTCTGACGGCTCTGGGACCTAATGGTGCCACCAGTCTGACGGCTCTGGGACCTAATGGTGCCACCAGTCTGACGGCTCTGGGACCTAATGGTGCCACCAGTCTGACGGCTCTGGGACCTAATGGTGCCACCAGTCTGATCGCTCTGGGACCTAATGGTGCCACCAGTCTGACCACTCTGGGACCTAATGGTGCCACCAGTCTGACCGCTCTGGGACCTGATGGTGCCACCAGTCTGACCGCTCGGGGACCTAATGGTGCCACCAGTCTGACCGCTCTGGGACCTAATGGTGCCACCAGTCTGATGGCTCGGGGACCTAATGGTGCCACCAGTCTGACGGCTCTGGGACCTAATGGTGCCACCAGTCTGATGGCTCTGGGACCTAATGGTGCCACCAGTCTGACGGCTCTGGGACCTAATGGTGCCACCAGTCTGACGGCTCTGGGACCTAATGGTGCCACCAGTCTGACTGCTCTGGGACCTAATGGTGCCACCAGTCTGCTTCTGCTTTCAGGTATGTGGATGATCAGGGCTTTATTCAGGAATGTTTCTTGGGCTACTTTGATGTGTGAAGTGGGCGAGATGTGAACTCTGTGTTTAATTTCACGGAGAATCTTGTTCAAACCTACGATGGCGCAGCTGTAATGGAATGCAACTGCTATTTGTATTTCCAGCTAAGTCCCCACCTGTTCCTTGATTAAGAGATGATGACTATTCCACTCCACCACCATTGTCAACTCTGTCCTGACGTGAACTGAAGCCACGTCTCATGTGCCCTGCTCATCCACTGGCACGTTGAATGTTTCCAAGCACTGTGACTACCCCAATCAGTTTTCTCTCATTACTGTATGTAGAGTCAATCACATTATTACAGATCAATGATTTTACTCCATGCTTGGACTAACTCATTCTTACCTCTATTCTCTAACCGTGTAGTGTGTTGTGCTATTGTTTATGTCTTCCCAGTCGGATCCTGTCGTGCATTGAATTCAAGCCTCTGAACACCTCAACTAATGCCTCACACCCTCATTCAATCCCTGCTGTGATCCCTTCCCAACACTGTGTGAGAAGCCCTCTCATTCCCCATAATATTGTACTATAAATGTCTTTATTAAATGCTTTAGGTTGAAATAATTACTCTTTGACGATTTTTTACACACAACACATCTTTGTGCGTTCAGCGCTTATACCGTTGGTCTCCCATCATCCTCCATTTATCAATGGGGGTGTTAGGATGGGGGTGAGGTCCCTGGGCTTGGGGTTCATCATGTATCTGTCCTGCTGTGATGTCGAGGCTATGGTCAGGATATGAGGTGGGCTGTTCTGCTGGCTTCTCTGCGGGGGTGGCCAGCTCTCTAACGGGTTGTTCTCTGTCACACGTCATCTTTGTCACCTTCTCCTCCAGCACTCTCACCTCCTCCTCTAGTGCTCTGATCTTCTCATGCCGCTGGGCCTCCTCTTCCACTCCTGCTCTTTCTCCTACTGACGTTGTCTCACCATAGTCCAGTGTACAGACATGTCTCTCTCCCCCTCCAGCTCTTCACGTTTTTTCAGCAGGGTGAATATGCAGTAGTCATAGTAACTTCACTCTGCCTGGCAGGGAGCAGGGTGAATATGCAGTAGTCATAGTAACTTCACTCTGCCTGGCAGGGAGCAGGGTGAATGTGCAGTAGTCATAGTAACTTCACTCTGCCTGGCAGGGAGCAGGGTGAATATGCAGTAGTCATAGTAACTTCACTCTGCCTGGCAGGGAGCAGGGTGAATATGCAGTAGTCATAGTAACTTCACTCTGCCTGGCAGGGAGCAGGGTGAATATGCAGTAGTCATAGTAACTTCTCTCTGCCTGGCAGGGAGCAGGGTGAATGTGCAGTAGTCATAGTAACTTCACTCTGCCTGGCAGGGAGCAGGGTGAATATGCAGTAGTCATAGTAACTTCTCTCTGCCTGGCAGGGAGCAGGGTGAATATGCAGTAGTCATAGTAACTTCACTCTGCCTGGCAGGGAGCAGGGTGAATATGCAGTAGTCATAGTAACTTCACTCTGCCTGGCAGGGAGCAGGGTGAATGTGCAGTAGTCATAGTAACTTCACTCTGCCTGGCAGGGAGCAGGGTGAATATGCAGTAGTCATAGTAACTTCACTCTGCCTGGCAGGGAGCAGGGTGAATATGCAGTAGTCATAGTAACTTCACTCTGCCTGGCAGGAGCAGGGTGAATGTGCAGTAGTCATAGTAACTTCACTCTGCCTGGCAGGGAGCAGGGTGAATATGCAGTAGTCATAGTAACTTCACTCTGCCTGGCAGGGAGCAGGGTGAATATGCAGTAGTCATAGTAACTTCACTCTGCCTGGCAGGGAGCAGGGTGAATATGCAGTAGTCATAGTAACTTCACTCTGCCTGGCAGGGAGCAGGGTGAATATGCAGTAGTCATTGTGCAGGTGTTATTGATGATGATATGGAAGTGATGATAATGATTATTTGTGAATGTATCCTAATTGGCACCCCATTCCCTATGTAGTGCACTACTTTAGATCAGAACCCTATGGACCCTGGTCAAACATAGTGCGCTTAAAGAATAGGGTAATATTTGAGACTCATCCACAACCTCCCCCAATCTTTTGTGATCCGGCTTTCTGTCACAGTTACAGTGGTCATTGTAGAAGCTTCACACACCTGGCAGAGAGTGCAGGTGTGATTGATGAACAGATATAAGTGATGATGATGCCTGGGCTGGCTGTTGGCCTTTCTACCTAAGGGTCCTCCATCAGCCTGATAAATACCCTCTCATTCTCTGGGCAGAGGCTCAGAACAGGAAGGCAGGGTGTGCTGGGCTTCTACTGAGGTAATTAGGACCGTGATTAATTTCGGTTGGCCAGTGTCCCATAGCGTTTTGATACAGGCTTCTAATAGGCATACAGTAAGTAGATCATGTGCATAGCAGGCTGACACTGGTATTTGTCTTGTCTGTGAGTTGTGTAATGGATTGTCATGGAAAACAATTGTTGTTCTATTAGTCTGAATAAAGTGACATCCACTCCACCTAGCTTGCATCTTAAATTGCACACTATCCCCTAGTGCACTACTTTAGACCAGGGCCCATAGGGCTTTGTTCACAAGTGGTGCACTATATAGTGAATAAGGTGCCATTTGGGACAGATGTTAAACTTTGCATATTCCATTAGTTGTGGCGTGTCAAGCTCCTGGTCAAGTGATGGTTAACAGTCTGTTCTGTAGTCATTATCATTACAAACACCTAACGGAATCTCCTGAGACATGTTTAAAAATGTTTTATTTAACTAGGCAAGTCAGTTAAGAACAAATTCTTATTTTCAATGATGGCCTAGTAACAGCGGGTTAACTGCCTTGTTCAGGGGCAGAATGACTGACTTTTACCTTGTCAGCTCTGGGATTTGATCTTGCAACCTTTCGGTTACTAGTCCAACACTCTAACCACTAGGCTACCTGCCACCCCATTAAATAACAAATAATCTTTTTTGTTTATTATAAATATGACACATTCTAAGGTCATGTCTAGAATCTGTCATGGGTCAATTCAAAGCATAACCTACCGTATGTTCAGGATTACTAAAGTACTATCTTTAGACTAGTTTTAACATATTTAAAGACTGTGTCCTTCATAGCCCTTAACTAATATGTTGGTGATCAGAACTTGGCAGAGAGTTGAAAAGAGCAGAAAAATCCTGTGTTTAACTTCCGTCTCGCCAAGATAAATAGAAGACTTGGAGCTTAATGTTCCTTAAAATGAAGACGCTTCATCCAGTCGACTAGTTTTATTATTCTAGCTGACAGGGCATCGTTCATTTACTACACTAAGTTATGTGGTAGAGTCTTTTTCCCTGGGTGTTGTTTTTGTTTTTGTGCAGCTCTTTTCAATGAAGTAAAAACGACATACCTTTTTCAAGTAAACTATGTAACTGAGTCACAGGGACATGTGCTGGGACAATTTCTGGAGACAATTTGCACTTTTTGACTTATGTCCATGAAGCATAAAAGACTGAAAAATACAATATTGAACCGCAATTTGTTGGTGTTTAACCTCTACAGGATCGGTGCCCCCACCCCAAAAAGGTTAAGCTAACGTAGGCTAATGTGAATAGCATGAGGTTGAAAGTAACATGAAGATTTCCCAGGACATAGACATATCTGATATGGGCAGACAGCTTAAATTCTTGTTAATCTAACTGCACTGTCCAATGTACAGTAGCTATTACAGTGAACGAATACCATGCTATTGTTTGAGGAGAGTGCACAATTATGAACTTGAAAATCTATTAATAATCTATCTTGATACAACATTTTGAACAGATATACAATGGTTCATTGGATCAGTCTAAAACTTTGCACATACACTGCTGCCATCTAGTGGCCAAAATCTAAATTGTGCCTGGGCTGGAATAATACACTATGGCCATTCTCTTGCATTTCAAAGATGGTACAAAAAAATACAATTCATTGTATTATCTTTTACTAGATCTAATGTGTTATATTCTCCTACATTCATTTCACATTTCCACAAACGTCAAAGTGTTTCTGTTCAAATGGTACCAAGAATATGCATATCCTTGCTTAAGATCCTGAGCTACAGGCAGTTAGATTTGGGTATGTCATTTTAGTAAAAAATTGGGAAAAAGGGGCGGATCCTTAAGAATACCAGTCAAACATTCAGCTTGTTGGTGTTTAAAACCAGTCAAACATTCAGCTTGTTGGTGTTTAATACCAGTCAAACATTCAGCTTGTTGGTGTTTAATACCAGTCAAACATTCAGCTTGTTGGTGTTTAATACCAGTCAAACATTCAGCTTGTTGGTGTTTAATACCAGTCAAACATTCAGCTTGTTGGTGTTTAATACCAGTCAAACATTCAGCTTGTCTGTTTAATACCAGTCAAACATTCAGCTTTTCTGTTTAATACCAGTCAAACATTCAGCTTGTTGGTGTTTAATACCAGTCAAACATTCAGCTTGTCTGTGTTTAATACCAGTCAAACATTCAGCTTGTCTGTGTTTAATACCAGTCAAACATTCAGCTTGTTGGTGTTTAATACCAGTCAAACATTCAGCTTGTCTGTGTTTAATACCAGTCAAACATTCAGCTTGTCTGTGTTTAATACCAGTCAAACATTCAGCTTGTCTGTGTTTAATACCAGTCAAACATTCAGCTTGTCTGTGTTTAATACCAGTCAAACATTCAGCTTGTCTGTGTTTAATACCAGTCAAACATTCAGCTTGTCTGTGTTTAATACCAGTCAAACATTCAGCTTGTCTGTGTTTAATACCAGTCAAACATTCAGCTTGTCTGTGTTTAATACCAGTCAAACATTCAGCTTGTCTGTGTTTAATACCAGTCAAACATTCAGCTTGTCTGTGTTTAATACCAGTCAAACATTCAGCTTGTCTGTGTTTAATACCAGTCAAACATTCAGCTTGTTGGTGTTTAATACCAGTCAAACATTCAGCTTGTCTGTGTTTAATACCAGTCAAACATTCAGCTTGTCTGTGTTTAATACCAGTCAAACATTCAGCTTGTCTGTGTTTAATACCAGTCAAACATTCAGCTTGTCTGTGTTTAATACCAGTCAAACATTCAGCTTGTCTGTGTTTAATACCAGTCAAACATTCAGCTTGTCTGTGTTTAATACCAGTCAAACATTCAGCTTGTCTGTGTTTAATACCAGTCAAACATTCAGCTTGTCTGTGTTTAATACCAGTCAAACATTCAGCTTGTCTGTGTTTAATACCAGTCAAACATTCAGCTTGTCTGTGTTTAATACCAGTCAAACATTCAGCTTGTCTGTGTTTAATACCAGTCAAACATTCAGCTTGTCTGTGTTTAATACCAGTCAAACATTCAGCTTGTCTGTGTTTAATACCAGTCAAACATTCAGCTTGTCTGTGTTTAATACCAGTCAAACATTCAGCTTGTCTGTGTTTAATACCAGTCAAACATTCAGCTTGTCTGTGTTTAATACCAGTCAAACATTCAGCTTGTCTGTGTTTAATACCAGTCAAACATTCAGCTTGTCTGTGTTTAATACCAGTCAAACATTCAGCTTGTCTGTGTTTAATACCAGTCAAACATTCAGCTTGTCTGTGTTTAATACCAGTCAAACATTCAGCTTGTCTGTGTTTAATACCAGTCAAACATTCAGCTTGTCTGTGTTTAATACCAGTCAAACATTCAGCTTGTCTGTGTTTAATACCAGTCAAACATTCAGCTTGTCTGTGTTTAATACCAGTCAAACATTCAGCTTGTCTGTGTTTAATACCAGTCAAACATTCAGCTTGTCTGTGTTTAATACCAGTCAAACATTCAGCTTGTCTGTGTTTAATACCAGTCAAACATTCAGCTTGTCTGTGTTTAATACCAGTCAAACATTCAGCTTGTCTGTGTTTAATACCAGTCAAACATTCAGCTTGTCTGTGTTTAATACCAGTCAAACATTCAGCTTGTCTGTGTTTAATACCAGTCAAACATTCAGCTTGTCTGTGTTTAATACCAGTCAAACATTCAGCTTGTCTGTGTTTAATACCAGTCAAACATTCAGCTTGTCTGTGTTTAATACCAGTCAAACATTCAGCTTGTCTGTGTTTAATACCAGTCAAACATTCAGCTTGTCTGTGTTTAATACCAGTCAAACATTCAGCTTGTCTGTGTTTAATACCAGTCAAACATTCAGCTTGTCTGTGTTTAATACCAGTCAAACATTCAGCTTGTCTGTGTTTAATACCAGTCAAACATTCAGCTTGTCTGTGTTTAATACCAGTCAAACATTCAGCTTGTCTGTGTTTAATACCAGTCAAACATTCAGCTTGTCTGTGTTTAATACCAGTCAAACATTCAGCTTGTCTGTGTTTAATACCAGTCAAACATTCAGCTTGTCTGTGTTTAATACCAGTCAAACATTCAGCTTGTCTGTGTTTAATACCAGTCAAACATTCAGCTTGTCTGTGTTTAATACCAGTCAAACATTCAGCTTGTCTGTGTTTAATACCAGTCAAACATTCAGCTTGTCTGTGTTTAATACCAGTCAAACATTCAGCTTGTCTGTGTTTAATACCAGTCAAACATTCAGCTTGTCTGTGTTTAATACCAGTCAAACATTCAGCTTGTCTGTGTTTAATACCAGTCAAACATTCAGCTTGTCTGTGTTTAATACCAGTCAAACATTCAGCTTGTCTGTGTTTAATACCAGTCAAACATTCAGCTTGTCTGTGTTTAATACCAGTCAAACATTCAGCTTGTCTGTGTTTAATACCAGTCAAACATTCAGCTTGTCTGTGTTTAATACCAGTCAAACATTCAGCTTGTCTGTGTTTAATACCAGTCAAACATTCAGCTTGTCTGTGTTTAATACCAGTCAAACATTCAGCTTGTCTGTGTTTAATACCAGTCAAACATTCAGCTTGTCTGTGTTTAATACCAGTCAAACATTCAGCTCGTCTGTGTTTAATACCAGTCAAACATTCAGCTCGTCTGTGTTTAATACCAGTCAAACATTCAGCTTGTCTGTGTTTAATACCAGTCAAACATTCAGCTTGTCTGTGTTTAATACCAGTCAAACATTCAGCTTGTCTGTGTTTAATACCAGTCAAACATTCAGCTTGTCTGTGTTTAATACCAGTCAAACATTCAGCTTGTCTGTGTTTAATACCAGTCAAACATTCAGCTTGTCTGTGTTTAATACCAGTCAAACATTCAGCTTGTCTGTGTTTAATACCAGTCAAACATTCAGCTTGTCTGTGTTTAATACCAGTCAAACATTCAGCTTGTCTGTGTTTAATACCAGTCAAACATTCAGCTTGTCTGTGTTTAATACCAGTCAAACATTCAGCTTGTCTGTGTTTAATACCAGTCAAACATTCAGCTTGTCTGTGTTTAATACCAGTCAAACATTCAGCTTGTCTGTGTTTAATACCAGTCAAACATTCAGCTTGTCTGTGTTTAATACCAGTCAAACATTCAGCTTGTCTGTGTTTAATACCAGTCAAACATTCAGCTTGTCTGTGTTTAATACCAGTCAAACATTCAGCTTGTCTGTGTTTAATACCAGTCAAACATTCAGCTTGTCTGTGTTTAATACCAGTCAAACATTCAGCTTGTCTGTGTTTAATACCAGTCAAACATTCAGCTTGTTGGTGTTTAATACCAGTCAAACATTCAGCTTGTCTGTGTTTAATACCAGTCAAACATTCAGCTTGTCTGTGTTTAATACCAGTCAAACATTCCAAAAAACAACAATTTCAAAACAGTTGTTTTAAAACAACTAACTTATTTTATTTGCATTTGGGTTTACATTGGCTGACATTACGTGATGACTGATGTTTGAAAATGGTTGTTATGTTGTTGAACAGTTGTCATGTTGTCATGTCTCCTGAACATAACTGTTCTATAATTCACCTCCCTGTAAGTTGTATTTACCTTTTAATTAACTCTCTCACAATGAGAGCAGATGTTACAGTCTCCAGTGGCACCCTATTACCTACGTAGTGCACTACTTTTGACGACGGCCCATAGGGATTAGAGTGCCATTTGGAACACAGACGGTGTTTCTATTAGACTTCTGCTCCTTTCATTCATCTGAAGTCACGTTCATCTCTACAGTATTACAACACACGGATGGTGACGGCCGCAGGGCAGTACACATGAGGTGATTTAAATGTTCTTGTTTTCAGTCATTAATGAGTGGTGTGTGTGTGTGTGTGTGTGTGTGTGTGTGTGTGTGTGTGTGTGTGTGTGTGTGTGTGTGTGTGTGTGTGTGTGTGTGTGTGTGGATATGATGCTCTCTCTCTCCTGCTGCTGTCAGCCCTTCAAGAAGAATATTGAACTATTAAATATTTGGATACAGTATCTATGATGAGCTAATGATATTGTCACCAACTCAGTAATGACGCATGTCCAGCAGTGCAGTGGTAGTGTTGGGACTGGGACTGGAACTGATGGTAGTGTTGGGACTGTAGCTGGTGGTAGAGAGTGGACTGGAGCTGGTGGTAGAGAGGGGACTGGAGCTGGTGGTAATGTGGGGACTGGAGCTGGTTGTAGTGAGGGGACTGGAGCTGGTGATAGAGAGGGGACTGAAGCTGGTGGTAGAGAGGGGACTGGAGCTGGTGGTAGAGAGGGGACTGGAGCTGGTGGTAATGTGGGGACTGGAGCTGGTTGTAGTGAGGGGACTGGAGCTGGTGGTAGTGAGGGGACTGGAGCTGGTGGTAGAGAGGGGACTGGAGCTGGTGGTAATGTGGGGACTGGAGCTGGTTGTAGTGAGGGGACTGGAGCTGGTGGTAGTGAGGGGACTGGAGCTGGTGGTAGTGAGGGGACTGGAGCTGGTGGTAGAGAGGGGACTGAAGCTGGTGGTAGAGAGGGGACTGAAGCTGGTGGTAGTGAGGGGACTGGAGCTGGTGGTAGTGAGGGGACTGGAGCTGGTGGTAGAGAGGGGACTGAAGCTGGTGGTAGAGAGGGGACTGGAGCTGGTGGTAGTGAGGGGACTGGAGCTGGTGGTAGTGAGGGGACTGGAGCTGGTGGTAGTGAGGGGACTGGAGCTGGTGGTAGTGAGGGGACTGGGGCTGGTGGTAGTGAGGGGACTGGAGCTGGTGGTAGAGAGGGGACTGAAGCTGGTGGTAGTGAGGGGACTGGAGCTGGTGGTAGTGAGGGGACTGGAGCTGGTGGTAGAGAGGGGACTGGGGCTGGTGGGAGAGAGGGGACTGGGGCTGGTGGGAGAGAGGGGACTGGGGCTGGTGGTAGTGAGGGGACTGGGGCTGGTGGTAGTGAGGGGACTGGAGCTGGTGGTAAGTGAGGGGACTGGGGCTGGTGGTAGTGAGGGGACTGGGGCTGGTGGTAGAGAGGGGACTGGAGCTGGTGGTAAGTGAGGGGACTGGGGCTGGAGCTTCTTGTTGATGAAGCCACTTTGAATGACTATGTAGGTAGAGGAAATTGGAGTGTGCGGGTGGTTTTGTGGAATGGCTTCTAATATCACTTTCTTTTAATCACCTTAGTCAATCGGAGTCGATGGGAGTCGATGGGAGTCGATGGGAGTCGATGTAACAGTCTAGCGCCAGTCAAACATCAACAGGTACATAACGTGATGCAGTACATATTAATACGTGTATGAACGCGCAGCACGGCCAAATGCATTATGCCGGTATGAATCCTTATCAAACCTTATAATTGGTTGACATTTTAGACATTTTCATGTATTCCGTTTTTTTTTATATTACTAAACAATAATATTTTCCTGATAGTGTAGTAGGTTAAGTCAATAACCTTCACCAGACTGCATTACATGTTTCTGTCCCTGAACGCCTGAAAGGGCATGGGAATCATCATTTGCCAAAGGGCCATTTTGAGAGGCTGGTAAGCAACTAGCTACTGCCTCTTGAAATATTCACAACATGTCCAATTAGGGCTGAAATTTCCCCTCTCTCGTTTGTCAGTGACTCATTTTGCAGTGGGGGAATCGCACGCCTCCCATCCTTTTTTTTTAGGATGGACCACTTTTAATGACTCATTCATCAAGTCTTGGCTCTTTTACAACTCGTATAGCTTCCAAGGCAAACTAATCAGCCTCCTTTAGGGGATTGGTGCAAAGCAGGGTGGAGAGAGAACTTGTAGCGGTGAGGCCCGGCCTGCAGGTCTAATCAATCATTAACACGGGATTCATACAAGGACAGAGCTCAGCTGACCATGCAGGGGAATCTCAGGAGCTCCCTTATGAAACTCAACAAGCAAGAAGTATGTTAAGGGATCATGGACCGCATCCCAAATGGCACCCTATTCCCTATACAGTGTTCACTATATAGTTCCCTGGTGTTCTATTTCACGTTTCAGCTGAAATCCATTACACAGAAGAGGCATCTAGAGAGAGTACATACTATAGCAGTTTACATGAGTTGTATGAACTTTCCTGTGTCCGTACTAGCCGAGCATCTAAACAAGGTGTACGGTATAATGGATGCACAATCGTTGACAGGGAAGGTGCTTATAGAGAGAGGACATACTGCAGCAGAATGACTTCTACGAATCTCCAAGGAACACAAGTGAACCCAACACCTAATCAACAGTTTTTGATCAAGGCCATTAAAAACAAATTGCAGAGTTAAGTCACAAAAAAGAAAGTGAGTAATATAATGTTCTCAGACAAGTCAATATACCAAATCATATACATAGTAGGTTCCTAAATATCAATCTACCTACATTGTGCACATAGCATTAAATCAACTATTACAAAAGACAGAAAGACTGAAGAATAAATTGGACTTTTGAAAATAAAACGTCTACTATCTATACATGTACTCTTTTCATTATCCCCTTTAAGACCTGCCTAAACAAAATAATGGATTTATTTGTGATTGTGTTCATTAAACTGGCAGTTGTTGTTGCCATCCTGTACATGTCCCACAGGTGTGATGTTCAGATGTACCGATCCTGTGCAGGTGCTGCTACACGTGGTCTGCCACTGCAAGGACGATCACATATCCGTCCTGTCTCCCTGTAGCGCTGTTTTAGGCGTCTCACAGTACGGACATTGCAATTTATTGTCCTGGCCACATCTGCAGTCCTCATGCCTAAGGCACGTTCACGCAGATGAGCAGGGACCCTGGGCATCTTTCTTTTGGTGTTTTTCAGAGTCAGTAGAAAGGCCTCTTTTGTTTCCTAAGTTTTCATAACTGTGACCTTAATTGCCTACCGTCTGTAAGCTGTTAGTGTCTTAACGACCGTTCCACAGGTGCATGCTCATTAATTGTTTATGGTTCATTGAACAAGTATGGGAAACAGTGCTTAAACCCATTACAATGAAGATCTGAAAAGTTATTTGGATTTTGACTAATTATCTTTGAAAGACAGGGTCCTGAAAAAGGGACGTTTCTTTTTTTGCTGAGTTTACAATTAAGAAGAACCGTTTTGAAGATTCCATTACAGAAGTTGGAAATATTTTTAGGAGCCAGCCAACATTTTTGTGAACTGTTTGTTGTGCAATTTCTTATTAAACAACATAGCAATTTTGTAACCTATGATATCATGTAGATCTTGAATCTGCCTGAACATTCCCACATACATATTTGTTGTGTTACAAAGTGAGATTAAAATGTATTAAATGTATGTATTTTTGTATTTTTTAAATCAAGATTTATACAAAATACACCTTAAAAAAAATATATTACAAATATTTATAAACATTTATGGAAAATAAAACACCAATATATCTTGATTAGATAAGCATTCAACCCCCTGAGCCAATACATGTTAGAATCACCTGTGGCAGCAATTACAGCTGTGAGTCTTTCTGGGTAAGGCTCTAAGAGCTTTGCAAACCTGGACTGTACAATATTTTTCCATTTATTCTTTTTAAAATTCTTCAAACTCTGTCAAGTTGGTTGTTGATCATTGCTAGACAACCATTTTCAAGTCTTGCCATAGATTTCCAAGATGATTGAAGTCATAACTGTAACTCAGCCACTCAGGAACATTCACTGAACCAGGTTGTTTTACTCTAGGATTTAACTGTGCTTAACTGTATTCTGTTTATTTTTATCCCCCATAAAAAAAATCTCCCTTGTCCTTGCCGATGACAAGTATACCCATACCATGATGCAGCCAGCACCATACTTGAAAATATGAAGAGCAGGACTAAGTGATGTTGTGTTGGATTTGCCCCAAACATAACACCTTGTATTCAAGACAAAAAGTTAAATTTTTTGCCACATTTTTTCAGTATTTCTTTATTGGCTTATTGCAAACAGGATGCATGTTTTGGAATATTGTAATTCTGTACAGGCTTCCTTCTTTTCACTCTGTCATGTATGTTAGTATTGTGGAGTAACTACAATGTTGTCGATCCATCCTCAGTTTTCACAGCCAATAAGCATTAATCTGGTGAAATCCCTGAGCGGTTTCCTTCTTCTCCGGCAACTGAGTTAGGAAGGATGTCTGTGTCTTTGTAGTGACTGGGTGTATTGATACACCATCCAAAGTGTAATTAATAACTGCACAATGCTCAAAGGGATATTCAATGTCTTGTTTTTTTTTACCCATCTACCAATAGGAGAAAAGTGAATAATGATGAGAGAAGAAGTTACAGATGCACATATATCATACTCCCCCCCAAATATTATTGGAATGGTGAGAGTTTAGCGTTTCTTGGGGGTTTAATATTTGTCCGTCTAACTTTCTCACACATCATTATTCATTTTTCCTTCAGGATCATCCGTCATCATTGTAGCATCCACATTAATGTAGTGTTTAGACACATATTCTAATTTTACAATAAAAGTGCTACCAAAATGACAGAACACATTTATCATTCATTTCTATTGGGCACAGAAATACTCTGAACCACGTCCAAAACAAACAGCAAATGCATCCAACACATGTGTAGAGTCACAAGCCTGATGAAGGCAATGCGTGCTATGAATAGGGGACCGATTACTAAACTTTTGACTACCAGTGTGTCAATTTAAATTACATTAAAAAAAAAAAATCCAGACCAAAATCCGTCAGTTTAAACTAGAGATATCTGTTTTTTTTGTCTATTTCATATAAATAAATCCACGCATCCGCCAGTGTCACACTTCTGCATCTGAGGTGAAAGGTGGCAGAGTTAGAGCGGTGTTTGTCAGACAGTGAGACATCTGAAAATCGGTCCTCTCACGTAAATATCTGTAGCGTCGCAACAAGGTAGGCCTCTGAACTATTATGGAAAGATGAGACTCTCCCGAACACAACGTTCTTCGTTTTGCTCTACGACCCCCCACAAGCCCCACTGATGTGCCAACTTCTGTCTGTAGCGTCTGAACCATTTGGGCTAGAAAATAATATGACGCCACGGTCGAAAGGGGAGACTCCCACGAACATGACGGTGTTCTACAACTTGGAGGTAATGTTAACCGGTACCGGTTAAAAAGTATGAGAGGTTAAATATGTGTACAAAAATTATATGTACGGTACCAGTCAAATGTTTGGACACACCTACTCATTCAAGGGTTTTTCTTTATTTGTACCATGTTCTACATTGTAGAATAATAGTGAAAACATCAAAACTATGAAATAACACAAATGGAATCATGTAGCAAAAAAAAAGTATTAAACAATCAAAATATATTTTATATTTGAGATTCTTCTAATAGCCACCTCTTGCCTTGATGACAGCTTTCTAAACACTTGGCATTCCCTCAACCAGCATCACCTGGAATGCTTTTCCAACAGTTCCCACATATGCTGAGCACTTGTTGGCTGCTTTTTCTTCACTCGAAGGCCCGACTCTCAATTTGGTTGAGGTCGGGGGATTGTAGAGGCCAGGTCATCTGATGCAGCACTCCACCACTCTCCTACTTCGTAAAATAGCCCTGACACAGCCTGGAAGTGTGTTGGGTCATTGCCCTGTTGAAAAACAAAAAAACAAAAGCCCAAACCAGATGGGATGGCGTATTGCTGCAGAATGCTTTGGTAGCCATGCTGGTTAAGTGTGCCTTGAATTCTAAATAAATCATAGACAGCGTCACCAGCAAAGCACCCCAACACCATAACACCTCCTCCTCCATGCTTTACAGTGGGAAATACACATGCAGAAATACACATGCGAAGATCATCTGTTCACCCACACTGCGTCTCACAAAGACATGGGGGTTGGAACCAAAAATCTTAAATTTGGACTCCAGACCAAAGGATACATTTCCACCGGTCTAATGGCCATTGCTCGTGTTTCTTGGCCCAAGCAAGTCTCTTCTTATTATTGTTGTCCTTTAGCAGTGGTTTCTTTGCAGCAATTCGACCATGAAGGCCTGACTTACACAGTCTCCTCTGAACAGTTGATGTTGAGATGTCTGTTACTTGAACTCTGTGAAGCATTTATTTGGGCTGCAATTTCTGAGGCTGGTAACCCTAATGAACTTATCCTCTGCAGCAGAGGTAACTCTGGGTCTTCCATTCCTGTGGCGGTCCTCATGCGAGCTAGTTTCATCTTAGCGCTTGATGGTTTTTGCGACTGCACTTGAAGACATTTTCCGTATTGACTGACCTTCATGTCTCAAAGTAATGATGGACTGACGTTTCTCTTTTGCTTCTTTGAGCTGTTCTTGCCATAATATGGACTTGGTCTTTTACCAAATAGGGCTATCTTCTGTATACCACCCCTACCTTGTCACAACAAAACTGATTGGCTCAAACGCATTAAGAAGGAAAGAAATTCCACAAATGAACTTTTAAGAAGTCACACCTGTTAATTGAAATGCATTCCAGGTGACTACCTCATGAAGCTGGTTGAGAGAATGCCAAGAGTGTGCAAAGCTGTCATCAAGGTAAAGGGTGGCTACTTTGAAAAATCTAAAATATATTTTGATTTGTTTAACACTTTTGTGGTTTCTACATGATTCCATGTGTTATTTCATAGTTTTGATGTCTTCACTATTATTCTACAATGGAGAAAATAGTAAAAATAGTTTTTTTATATCTCCTAGATTTAGGACAGACACTTCAAAACATTTTATTTTTTATTTAACCTTTAACTAGACAAGTCAGTTTAGAGCAAATTCTTATTTATAATGCCAGCCTACCCCGGCAACGTTGGCCCAATTGTGTGCCGCCCTAATGGACTCCCAATCACAGCCAAATGTGATACAGCCTGGATTCAAACCAGGGACTGTAGAGACGCCTCTTGCACTGAGATGCAGTGCCTTAGACCGCTGCGCCACTCGGGAGTGTTTCTTAGCAATTATTTTGTGTAGTTTTTTTTCCATTTATGAATGTGTTATTCAATGTGTTTCTAGGGGAGTTTTATCAAAAGCAGTCCTCCAATAGAGCTAATTTGCTGCACTTAGCCTGCAGAAATCTAGGCTACGTCTGAAAGGGTACCCTATTCCCATAGGGAGTTGGTCTGAAGTAGTGCACTCTATAGAGAAAAGGGTACCATTTTGTACGCAGTGTTGTAAATAGCAACATTGGTAACACTAGTCTGTTTGGGTGTTAGACTTGTCAACTGAAGATTAATGGTGGTACACACAACACAATCTTACATGTTTCATTATAGATATAAATTGCTCTTACACTCAGAAAGAAAAGCCAAATGCTTTTCCATACCGTTTGTCACATTGCCGTGTAGGTCTGGATAATTACCAGGTTGCACATGGTGCTCAACAACCTGGGAGATACTTCCATTATGGTGCTTCAGCCTTTAGCTGTATGTCCCACATGGTTCTCTTTATAGTACACAACGTTAGACCAGGACCCATAGGGACATACCTCATGACATGGGGAAGTGTCCTTCCAGAGATGGTATTAAATCAGAAGTCGTCTGGCCACCGTACTCTAGACCTTCCAGAGATGGTATTAAATCAGAAGTGGGGGGGGTGTGTAACGAACTCTACACAGGGAATGCGCCAAGCCATTGTTGTTAAGGACCCATGAGGGGGTAAGGTACTCTACACAGGGAATGCGCCAAGCCATTGTTGTTAAGGACCCATGAGGGGGTAAGGTACTCTACACAGGGAATGATCCAAGCCATTGTTGTTAAGGACCCATGAGGGGGTAAGGTACTCTACACAGGGAATGAGCCAAGCCATTGTTGTTAAGGACCCATGAGGGGATAAGGTACTCTACACAGGGAATGAGCCAAGCCATTGTTGTTAAGGACCCATGAGGGGGTAAGGTACTCTACACAGGGAATGAGCCAAGCCATTGTTGTTAAGGACCCATGAGGGGATAAGGTACTCTACACAGGGAATGAGCCAAGCCATTGTTGTTAAGGACCCATGAGGGGGTAATGTACTCTACATTAGGAATGAACCAAGCCATTTTTGCTTTTCAGCCTCATACTGATTCATATTGAAGAAAATAATAACAGCAATGAATAAATGTTGAGAACTGTTATGACCTCTCTGTCTCTCTATTAAATTATGTTGAAGGCGTATATGTAAGACCAAGCAGCACAAATGCCCCACTTTTAAATAACACATCATATCCAGCAGCATATCCACTTTTGCAAGTAAGAAAATACAGTAACACACTATATACATTATACAAAAGTATGTTGACACCCCTTCAAATAAAATCGAGCACACAGCCATGCAATCTCCATAGACAAACATTGGCAGTAGATTGGCCTGTACTGAAGAGCTCAGTGACTTTTAACATGGCACTGTCATAAGATGCCCTCCTTTCCAACAAGTCAGTTGGTCAAATTTCTGCCCTGCTAGAGCTGCCCCGGTCAACCGTAAGTCATGTTATTATGAAGTGGAAACGTCTAGGAGCAACAACGGCTCATCCGTGAAGTGGTAGGCCACACAAGCTCACAGAATGGGACCGCCGAATGCTGACGCGTGTAGCGCGTCAAGATCATCTGTTCCGCGGTGGTAACACTCAATACCAAGTTCCAAACTGCCTCTGCCATTGCTCGTGTTTCTTGGCCCAAGCAAGTCTCTTCTTATTATTGTTGTCCTTTAGCAGTGGTTTCTTTGCAGCAATTCGACCATGAAGGCCTGACTTACACAGTCTCCTCTGAACAGTTGATGTTGAGATGTCTGTTACTTGAACTCTGTGAAGCATTTATTTGGGCTGCAATTTCTGAGGCTGGTAACCCTAATGAACTTATCCTCTGCAGCAGAGGTAACTCTGGGTCTTCCATTCCTGTGGCGGTCCTCATGCGAGCTAGTTTCATCTTAGCGCTTGATGGTTTTTGCGACTGCACTTGAAGACATTTTCCGTATTGACTGACCTTCATGTCTCAAAGTAATGATGGACTGACGTTTCTCTTTTGCTTCTTTGAGCTGTTCTTGCCATAATATGGACTTGGTCTTTTACCAAATAGGGCTATCTTCTGTATACCACCCCTACCTTGTCACAACAAAACTGATTGGCTCAAACGCATTAAGAACGAAAGAAATTCCACAAATGAACTTTTAAGAAGTCACACCTGTTAATTGAAATGCATTCCAGGTGACTACCTCATGAAGCTGGTTGAGAGAATGCCAAGAGTGTGCAAAGCTGTCATCAAGGTAAAGGGTGGCTACTTTGTCTATGGAGATTGCTCTGGAAGCAACGTCAGCACAAGAACTGTTCGTCGGTAGCTTCATGAAATGGGTTTCCTTGGCCGAGCAGCCGCTCACAAGCCTAAGATCAGCATGCGCAATGCCAAGTGTCGGCTGGAGTGGTGTAAAGCTCACCGCCATTAGACTCTGGAGCAGTGGAAACGTGTTCTCTGGAGTGATGAATCACACTTCACCATCTGGCAGTCCAAACAGATGAATCTGGGTTTGGCGGTTGCCAGGAGAACGCTACCTGCCCCAATGCATAGTGCCAACTGTAAAGTTTGGTGGAGAAGGAATAATGGTCTGGGGCTGTTTTTCATGGTTCAGGCTCAACCCCATCGAACACCTTTGGGATGAATTGGAACATCGACTGCGAGCCAGTCCTAATCGCTCAACATCAGTGCCCCCGACCTCACTAATGCTCTTGTGGCTGAAAGGAAGCAAGTCCCCGCAGCAATGTTCCAACATCTAGTGGAAAGCCTCCCCAGAAGAGTGGAGGCTGTTATAGCAGAAAAAGGGGGGGACCAACTCCATATGAATGCCCATGATTTAGGAATGAGATGTTTGACGAGCAGGTGTATGTGTACAGTGTATGTTCTTGTTGTTCCACAGTCATTTAAATAAATTGTCAGGTCACAATAGGCTCATTTAATTCACTATAATAAGACGGTGTCAGAAAATGGAATGAGGTTTGTCAATTCAGAGGTGAAACATACAGGCTACAGTACAAACCCATGAAGTATGAACGTCTAGCTACTAGCTTGAAGGCTCGGACAGAACTGTGCAAAAAAAACAAACATAATTATGTTATTTTCAGCAAGACTGCTCTTCAGAATGTTTCCTGAATTCCTATGTGAGTCCCGTGGAGCAAGTAGTAACATGGCCATGGTTCAGAGAATGGAGAGCCTGCTCAGAAAACGACTTGGAATTCAAATCAGGACAGACATTTTGGAAAAAATGTTTTTTTCTTCTTCTTCATCAAATAGGCTCTGAAATATTCACTCAGTGATTCATTAAAGTCTCCAAAATCACATGATCACATGGCACCAAGTGGATGACGTTTAGTAGGTTTCCATTCCTAATAATCCACTCAAGTGGTTTCTCTTTTTTTCTCTCAGCAAATATAAAAAAAGAAACTATAAGTGGGATGTTGCCTTGTAGAAACAGACGCCCGATGTCAAACAGGCACACTTTAAAGGCACTACTCCAGCATCAATACTGTATGTTAGACAGATCTCCCTATTCCCTACTTGTTTCAGCCACTATCCATCATTATGATGGGGGTGAAATCAGTCGTGAGCTTTTGACAGAGTAGTCATAAATACACTTGGTTGGTTTTATCTGACGACAATATTGGAATTGGCCAGTGTTCCTGTCATTGGGCAAGGCATATTGTATTTCACTTTAACTGAGTTCAGACCATTTTTTAATATATATATATATATTTTTTTTTTTTTACATAAATGTGGTTTGAAATCAATGTCAAATGTTACTGTTTGTTAGCATCACATCGGCGATCCCCGTGGTGATATTAGAGCTAGTGATGGGCAAAGCCGTGTTTGTTTCTGTCAGTTTGGAGCCCAATGGAAAAACCTAGAAATATGAAGGGCTTATGTGACAAATAACCAGCCGATGTATAATATGCAGAAATATACACTATTTCGCTTTTCTTCAAAAAGCGTACAAGCATGCATGCGTGCATACATTTACAGCCATACAGCACCTCTGTGACCACCTGTGTTCTGAGCCTCCAGCCAGGATGGGGCAGGACTGACAGGGATAGAACAGCCTGTGTTCTGAGCCTCCAGCCAGGATGGACCAGGACTGACAGGGATAGAACATCCTGTGTTCTGAGCCTCCAGCCAGGATGGAGCAGGACTGACAGGGATAGAACAGCCTGTGTTCTGAGCCTCCAGCCAGGATGGACCAGGACTGACAGGGATAGAACAGCCTGTGTTCTGAGCCTCCAGCCAGGATGGGGCAGGACTGACAGGGATAGAACAGCCTGTGTTCTGAGCCTCCAGCCAGGATGGAGCAGGACTGACAGGGATAGAACAGCCTGTGTTCTGAGCCTCCAGCCAGGATGGGGCAGGACTGACAGGGATAGAACAGCCTGTGTTCTGAGCCTCCAGCCAGGATGGGGCAGGACTGACAGGAACAGAGCAGCGTGGATCCATTGGGTATGTAGCCTGTCAATGCCATCAGTTTTCTTTGAACCAATCAGAAAAACACACAATACAAAATACATTGTTTATTGTTTGGCTTGTGCTGCAGGTCGGGCAAAGGCGATTCCCTCCCTCCCCAAGCACAGCTGTCTCTCAGCTTTGCTTATCTTTGACAGGTAGTCTAGGAAAAGTCATCCATTCCCCATCAGATTTACTGGTCCATAAAATGAAAGGGTTTGAGCTCTCCTGTATCGGCCTCTTAGATGGGAAATATGGATACAGAAGTCTGTAGAATAAGACCCAAGCAGTACTCCTCATATTAACAGTCAGAGCAGAGCTACAGTAGGACCCTCATATTAACAGTCAGAGCAGAGCTACAGTAGGACCCTCATATTAACAGTCAGAGCAGAGCTACAGTAGGACCCTCATATTAACAGTCAGAGCAGAGCTACAGTAGGACCCTCATATTAACAGTCAGAGCTACAGTAGGACCCTCATATTAACAGTCAGAGCTACAGTAGAACAGTCAGAGCTACAGTATCATATTAACAGTCAGAGCTACAGTAGGACCCTCATATTAACAGTCAGAGCAGAGCTACAGTAGGACCCTCATATTAACAGTCAGAGCTACAGTAGAACCCTCATATTAACAGTCAGAGCTACAGTAGGACCCTCATATTAACAGTCAGAGCAGAGCTACAGTAGGACCCTCATATTAACAGTCAGAGCTACAGTAGGACCCTCATATTAACAGTCAGAGCTACAGTAGGACCCTCATATTAACAGTCAGAGCTACAGTAGGACCCTCATATTAACAGTCAGAGCTACAGTAGGACCCACATTAACAGTCAGAGCTACAGTAGGATCCTCATATTAACAGTCAGAGCTACAGTAGGACCCTCATATTAACAGTCAGAGCTACAGTAGGACCCTCATATTAACAGTCAGAGCTACAGTAGGACCCTCATATTAACAGTCAGAGCTACAGTAGGACCCTCATATTAACAGTCAGAGCTACAGTAGGACCCTCATATTAACAGTCAGAGCTACAGTAGGACCCTCATATTAACAGTCAGAGCTACAGTAGGACCCTCATATTAACAGTCAGAGCTACAGTAGGACCCTCATATTAACAGTCAGAGCTACAGTAGGACCCTCATATTAACAGTCAGAGCTACAGTAGGACCCTCATATTAACAGTCAGAGCTACAGTAGGACCCTCATATTAACAGTCAGAGCTACAGTAGGACCCTCATATTAACAGTCAGAGCTACAGTAGGACCCTCATATTAACAGTCAGAGCTACAGTAGGACCCTCATATTAACAGTCAGAGCTACAGTAGGACCCTCATATTAACAGTCAGAGCTACAGTAGGACCCTCATATTAACAGTCAGAGCTACAGTAGGACCCTCATATTAACAGTCAGAGCTACAGTAGGACCCACATTAACAGTCAGAGCTACAGTAGGACCCTCATATTAACAGTCAGAGCTACAGTAGGACCCTCATATTAACAGTCAGAGCTACAGTAGGACCCTCATATTAACAGTCAGAGCTACAGTAGGACCCTCATATTAACAGTCAGAGCTACAGTAGGACCCTCATATTAACAGTCAGAGCTACAGTAGGACCCTCATATTAACAGTCAGAGCTACAGTAGGACCCTCATATTAACAGTCAGAGCTACAGTAGGACCCTCATATTAACAGTCAGAGCTACAGTAGGACCCTCATATTAACAGTCAGTGCTACAGTAGGACCCGTATTAACAGTCAGAGCTACAGTAGGACCCTCATATTAACAGTCAGAGCTACAGTAGGACCTTCATATTAACAGTCAGAGCTACAGTAGGACCCTCATATTAACAGTCAGAGCTACAGTAGAACCCTCATATTAACAGTCAGAGCTACAGTAGGACCCTCATATTAACAGTCAGAGCTACAGTAGGACCCTCATATTAACAGTCAGAGCTACAGTAGGTCCCTCATATTAACAGTCAGAGCTACAGTAGGACCCTCATATTAACAGTCAGAGCTACAGTAGAACCCTCATATTAACAGTCAGAGCTACAGTAGAACCCTCATATTAACATTCATAGAGTTTTTTTTCTCATCCATGCCAGTCAAAGAGTTTCCCAAATGGAGCTGTCCCTGCTGTGGTCTTTGTGGCATATGATTGCAGCTGATTGACTGAGATTTCTACCTGCAGTGACATTACGCTGAAAATAACTATCTATTGATTCATGATGATTCATGACGGATAAAACGGACTTGAAATGTTCAACCTTTCTTCAAGAACATATATATATATATATATATAACATTATCCAGCTTTGTATGAGGCTTCAGTGATCGTTGTGTTGAATTGCTGATGCTTTAACAAATGGCCGCACCACAGCAAATAAATCTCCAATTGGGGACCAATAGATCAGCTGACATATGGAACTGTTTTGAGATGGTCGTACTATGGATCATTTAGCTATTTGATTTGGAGTTGTAGGACCGCTATGGGTATAATATATATATATATATATATAAAGGGGGATACCTAGTCAGTTGTACATCTGAATGCATTCAACTGAAATGTGTCTTCCGCATTTAACCCAACCCCTCTGAATCAGAGAGGTGCGGGGGGCTGCCTTAATCGACATCCACATCTTCGACGCCCGGGGAACAGTGGGTCTTTCTCTACCTTTTGTGAAGGTTGTTAATTACCGTAGAGAAATACCCTGTTTATACATGGTATTAACAACCTCCAAAGACAGAGAAAGACTTTGTTCATACATCTTTGGAGGTTGAAAAATACCATGTATAAACAGGGTCTTTATCATTGGGGGTTGTTAATACCATGTATAAACAGGGTCTTTATCAGTGGGGGTTGTTAATACCATGTATAAACAGGGTCTTTATCATTGGGGGTTGTTAATACCATGTATAAACAGGGTCTTTATCAGTGGGGGTTGTTAATACCATGTATAAACAGGGTCTTTATCATTGGGGGTTGTTAATACCATGTATAAACAGGGTCTATATCATTGGGGGTTGTTAATACCATGTATAAACAGGGTCTTTATCATTGGGGTTGTTAATACCATGTATAAACAGGGTCTTTATCATTGGGGGTTGTTAATACCATGTATAAACAGGGTCTTTATCATTGGGGGTTGTTAATACCATGTATAAACAGGGTCTTTATCATTGGGGGTTGTTAATACCATGTATAAACAGGGTCTTTATCATTGGGGTTGTTAATACCATGTATAAACAGGGTCTTTATCATTGGGGGTTGTTAATACCATGTATAAACAGGGTCTTTATCATTGGGGGTTGTTAATACCATGTATAAACAGGGTCTTTATCAGTGGGGGTTGTTAATACCATGTATAAACAGGGTCTTTATCATTGGGGGTTGTTAATACCATGTATAAACAGGGTCTTTATCAGTGGAGGTTGTTAATACCATGTATAAACAGGGTCTTTATCAGTGGGGGTTGTTAATACCATGTATAAACAGGGTCTTTATCATTGGGGGTTGTTAATACCATGTATAAACAGGGTCAATATCATTGGGGGTTGTTAATACCATGTATAAACAGGATCTTTATCATTGGGGGTTGTTAATACCATGTATAAACAGGGTCTTTATCATTGGGGGTTGTTAGTACCATGTATAAACAGGGTCTTTATCATTGGGGGTTGTTAATACCATGTATAAACAGGGTCTATATCATTGGGAGTTGTTAATACCATGTATAAACAGGGTCTTTATCATTGGGGGTTGTTAATACCATGTATAAACAGGGTCTTTATCAGTGGGGGTTGTTAATACCATGTATAAACAGGGTCTTTATCAGTGGGGGTTGTTAATACCATGTATAAACAGGGTCTTTCTCTACCCTCGGCTCCCAATGCCATCTGAAACATTCTATCAACGTGTTGCATTTACACTAACTAGCATGTTAGAGCAACTGTCAGAGCTTCTGTTTACTTATGGCAGCATCACTCTGAGCCTGGCTTCCAGCCACATTCACTCAGCTCCCCCTCCCTCTCTGGCCATCTCTGAGCCTGGCTTCCAGCCACATTCACTCAGCTCCCCCTCCCTCTCTGGCCATCTCTGAGCCTGGCTTCCAGCCACATTCACTCAGCTCCCCCTCCCTCTCTGGCCATCTCTGAGCCTGGCTTCCATCCACATTCACTCAGCACCCCCTCCCTCTCTGGCCATCTCTGAGCCTGGCTTCCATCCACATTCACTCAGCACCCCCTCCCTCTCTGGCCATCTCTGAGCCTGGCTTCCATCCACATTCACTCAGCTCCCCCTCCCTCTCTGGCCATCTCTGAGCCTGGCTTCCAGCCACATTCACTCAGCTCCCCCTCCCTCTCTGGCCATCTCTGAGCCTGGCTTTCATCCACATTCACTCAGCTCCCCCTCCCTCTCTGGCCATCTCTGAGCCTGGCTTCCATCCACATTCACTCAGCACCCCCTCCCTCTCTGGCCATCTCTGAGCCTGGCTTCCATCCACATTCACTCAGCACCCCCTCCCTCTCTGGCCATCTCTGAGCCTGGCTTCCATCCACATTCACTCAGCTCCCCCTCCCTCTCTGGCCATCTCTGAGCCTGGCTTCCAGCCACATTCACTCAGCTCCCCCTCCCTCTCTGGCCATCTCTGAGCCTGGCTTTCATCCACATTCACTCAGCTCCCCTCCCTCTCTGGCCATCTCTGAGCCTGGCTTCCATCCACATTCACTCAGCACCCCTCCCTCTCTGGCCATCTCTGAGCCTGGCTTCCATCCACATTCACTCAGCACCCCCTCCCTCTCTGGCCATCTCTGAGCCTGGCTTCCAGCCACATTCACTCAGCTCCCTCCCTCTCTGGCCATCTCTGAGCCTGGCTTCCATCCACATTCACTCAGCACCCCTCCCTCTCTGACCATCTCTGAGCCTGGCTTCCATCCACATTCACTCAGCTCCCCTCCCTCTCTGGCCATCTCTGAGCCTGGCTTCCATCCACATTCACTCAGCTCCCCTCCCTCTCTGGCCATCTCTGAGCCTGGCTTCCATCCACATTCACTCAGCTCCCTCCCTCTCTGGCCATCTCTGAGCCTGGCTTCCATCCACATTCACTCAGCTCCCCTCCCTCTCTGACCATCTCTGAGCCTGGCTTCCATCCACATTCACTCAGCTCCCCCTCCTCTCTGGCCATCTCTGAGCCTGGCTTCCATCCACATTCACTCAGCTCCCCCTCCCTCTCTGGCCATCTCTGAGCCTGGCTTCCATCCACATTCACTCAGCTCCCCCTCCCTCTCTGGCCGTCTCTGAGCCTGGCTTCCAGCCACATTCACTCAGCTCCCCTTCCCTCTCTGGCCGTCTCTGAGCCTGGCTTCCAGCCACATTCACTCAGCTCCCCCTCCCTCTCTGGCCATCTCTGAGCCTGGCTTCCAGCCACATTCACTCAGCTCCCCCTCCCTCTCTGGCCATCTCTGAGCCTGGCTTCCATCCACATTCACTCAGCTCCCCCTCCCTCTCTGGCCATCTCTGAGCCTGGCTTCCATCCACATTCACTCAGCTCCCCTTCCCTCTCTGGTCGTCTTTTGTTACGTCTCTAACTACATATTAAGACATCAGCTCTGAGCCTTGGGGAGCTGCTGACTTCAATATACTCTGTGTTGATGTCATCTCCACAGGTAGCAGAATTGTTCTATTGTCGGCTGCCAAACAGACAACTTTTCATCTCACGCTGGGCTCTGAGAATGACTGTAAAAGAATATATAAAAAATAGAAGATTTATTTTGTATACATACAGATATATATATATATATATATATATATATATATATATATATATATATATATATATATATATATATATACACACTACCGTTCAAAAGTTTGGGGTCACTTAGAAATTTCCTTGTTTTTGGACATTTTGGTCCATTAAAATGACATAAAATTGATCAGAAATACAGTGTAGACAATGTTAATGTTGTAAATTACTATTGTAGCTGGAAACTGCTGATTTTGTTATGGAATATCTACATAGGCGTACAGAGGCCCATTATCAGCAGCAATCACTCCTGTGTTCCTATGGCACGTTGTGTTAGCTAATCCAAGTTTATCGTTTTAAAAGGCTAAAGAAAACCCTTTTGCAATTATGTTAGCACAGCTAAAAACTTTTGTTCTGATTAAAGAAGCAATAAAACTGGCCTTTAGACTAGTTGAGTATCTGGAGCATCAGCATTTGTGGGTTCGATTTCAGGCTCAAAATGGCCAGTAACAAAGTCTTTCTTCTGAAACTCGTCAGTCTATTCTTGTTCTGAGAAATGAAGGCTATTCCATGCGAGGAATTGCCAAGAAACTGAAGATCTCCTATAACGCTGTGTACTACTCCCTTCACAGAACAGCACAAACTGGCTTAACCAGAATAGAAAGAGGAGTGGGAGGCCCCGGTGCACAACTGAGCAAGAGGACAAGTACATTGGAGTGTCTAGTTTGAGAAACAGACACCTCACAAGTCCTCAAATGGCAGCTTCTTTAAATAATACACGAAAACACCAGTCTCAACGTCAACAGTGAAGAGGCGACTCCGGGATACTGGCCTTCTAGGCAGAGTTGTAAGAAAAAGCCATATCTCAGACAGGCCAATAAAAAGAAAAGATAAAGATGGGCAAAAGAACACAGAGACTGGACATCTGAGAGTGACTAGAATTAGCTGCGAGACTGGACATCTGAGAGTGACTGGAATTAGCTCCGAGACTGGACATCTGAGAGTGACTGGAATTAGCCCTGAGACTGGACGTCTGAGAGTGACTGGAATTAGCTCTGAGACTGGACGTCTGAGAGTGACTGGAATTAGCTCTGAGACTGGACGTCTGAGAGTGACTGGAATTAGCTCTGAGACTGGACATCTGAGAGTGACTGGAATTAGCTGTGAGACTGGACGTCTGAGAGTGACTGGAATTAGCTCTGAGACTGGACATCTGAGAGTGACTGGAATTAGCTCTGAGACTGGACGTCTGAGAGTGGCTGGAATTGGCTCCGAGACTGGACTTCTGAGAGTGATTGGAATTAGCTCTGAGACTGGACGTCTGAGAGTGACTGGAATTAGCTCTGAGACTGGACATCTGAGAGTGACTGGAATTGGCTCCGAGACTGGACGTCTGAGAGTGATTGGAATTAGCTCTGAGACTGGACGTCTGAGAGTGACTGGAATTAGCTCTGAGACTGGACATTTGAGAGTCACTGGAATTGGCTCCGAGACTGGACGTCTGAGAGTGGCTGGAATTGGCTCAAAGACTGGACGTCTGAGAGTGGCTGGAATTAACTCTGAGACTGGCCGTCTGACAGTGAAAGAAATTATTACTGGACGTCTGAGAGTGACTGGAATTGGCTCTGAGACCGGATGTCTGAGAGTGACTGGAATTATCTCTGAGACTGGACTTCGGAGAGTGACTGGAATTAGCTCTGAGACTGGACGTCTGAGAGTGACTGGAATTAGCTCTGAGACTGGACGTCTGAGAGTGACTGGAATTAGCTCTGAGACTGGACGTCTGAGAGTGACTGGAATTAGCTTCGAGACTGGACGTCTGAGAGTGGAGTGACTGGAATAAGCTCTGAGACCGGCCGTCTGACAGGGAAAGGAATTATTACCAACACATCTTCGTCTGGGAAACACAGTAACATATTCTGTGCTGATCATATCAATGTTTCAAATGTTTGTTATGTATTTATTTTTTGAACACTTCATTATTACAAACAGTTTTTTCTAACATTGATTTAGAAGGAAATGTTGGCCCCAATTCAATCAATTTCAAAGCACGTCTGTAGAATGTAAAATAACAAAACGTCATCAGACAGGAAAAAAAACACATAAAGGCTTAAAGGACTTTTAATGAAAACAACGCTGATATCAAGAGTGAAATATTTATTCAACGCAGACACCGTGTATATACTTTCATGCCAACATTGGGCACTTTGATATAGCTGTCAGAGTTGTCGTTCTCCAATTAGGCAAAGCTTCCTCGTGCAGGAGACGTAATGTATCCTTCACAACCCACATTTACATTTGCAAATGCACATTTTACAGGACATTTGCTTTTTAGACTGTGACATTAAATGCAAATCAACAGCTACAATTTAGCTTTGTGTAATAGTAGCCACATTTCCATAAAAATAGTTTTTCGTGTTCTGATCATGGAGAATCAGCGTCATGTCTGTGTTAGAGATGCTGGGTCTGATAATAAAACGTCTTATTATATGGATCTGGCACGTTATTATGAATCATTTTCACATTATAGAACACATCTATCACATTTAAAGATATTAAGGGTTTCCATCAAGAGAAATGGCACTACTGTCACTCTAATACCAGCAAAAACTAAGGCCTATAACTATAACCTAGTAACTACTAATAACCTCACACCTAATGTTAACCTGGTACCTACTATAACCTGATACTTACTATAACCTGATACCTACTATAACCTGGTACCTACTATAACCAGGTACCTACTATAACCTGGTACCAACAATAACCTGATACCTACTATAACCTGGTACCAACAATAACCTGATACATACTATAACCTGGTACCTACTATAACCAGGTACCTACTATAACCTGGTACCAACAATAACCTGATACATACTATAACCTGATACCTACATTAACCTGATACCTACTATAACCTGGTACCTACAATAACCTGATACCTACTATAACCTGGTACCAACAATAACCTGATACATACTATAACCTGGTACCTACTATAACCAGGTACCTACTATAACCTGGTACCAACAATAACCTGATACATACTATAACCTGATACCTACATTAACCTGATACCTACTATAACCTGGTACCTACAATAACCTGATACCTACTATAACCTGGTACCAACAATAACCTGATACATACTATAACCTGGTACCTACTATAACCAGGTACCTACTATAACCTGGTACCAACAATAACCTGATACATACTATAACCTGATACCTACATTAACCTGGTACATACTATAACCAGGTACCTACTATAACCTGGTACCTACAATAACCTGATACCTACTATAACCTGATACCTACAATAACCTGATACCTACTATAACCTGGTACCTACTATAACCTGATACCTACTATAACCTGGTACCAACAATAACCTGATACATACTATAACCTGGTACCTACTATAACCAGGTACCTACTATAACCTGATACCTATTATAACCTGGTACCTACTATAACCTGGTACCTACAATAACCTGATACCTACTATAACCTGATACCTACTATAACCTGATACCTTCTATAACATGGTACCTACAATAACCTGATACCTACTATAACCTGGTACCTACTATAACCAGGTACCTACTATAACCTGATACCTATTATAACCTGGTACCTACTATAACCTGGTACCTACAATAACCTGATACCTACTATAACCTGATACCTACTATAACCTGATACCTTCTATAACATGGTACCTACAATAACCTCAGTGATACTTACTAAAACCTGATACCTACTATAACCTGGTACCTACTATAACCTGATACCTACTATAACCTGGTACCTACTATAACCTGATACCTACTATAACCTGGTACCAACAATAACCTGATACATACTATAACCTGGTACCTACTATAACCAGGTACCTACTATAACCTGGTACCTACTATAACCTGGTACCTACTATAACCTGGTACCTATTATAACCTGGTACCTACTATAACCTGGTACCTACTATAACCTGGTGCCTATTATAACCTAGTACCTATTATAACCTGGTACATACTATAACCTGGTACCTACATTAACCTGATACCTACTATAACCTGGTACCTACTATAACCTGATACCTATTATAACCTGGTACCTATTATAACCTGGTACCTATTATAACCTGGTGCCTATTATAACCTAGTACCTATTATAACCTGGTACCTATTATAACCTGGTACCTACTATAACCTGGTACATACTATAACCTGGTACCTACATTAACCTGATACCTACTATAACCTGGTACCTACTATAACCTGATACCTATTATAACCTGGTACCTATTATAACCTGATACCTATTATAACCTGGTACCTATTATAACCTGGTACCTATTATAACCTGGTGCCTATTATAACCTAGTACCTATTATAACCTGGTACCTATTATAACCTGGTACCTACTATAACCTGGTACCTACTATAACCTGGTACCTACTATAATCTCAGTGGTACCTCCTATAACCTGATGTGAGATGCTTGAGTCGTCGAATAGTAAGAGAGTATTTATGGTGAAGTCTATAGTCTGAATTTGATATCTTTGAATGAGGCTTCGAGGAAAGGTTTATAGTCTGAATATGATAACTTTGAACGAGGCCTCGAGGAAAGGTCTGTAGTCTGAATATGATATCTTTAAACGAGCCCTCGAGGAAAGGTCTATAGTCTGAAAGGTCTATAGTCTGAATATGATAACTTTGAACGAGGACTCAAGGAAAGGTCTGTAGTCTGAATATGATATCTTTGAACGAGGACTCGAGGAAAGGTCTATAGTCTGAATATGATATCTTTGAATGAGGCCTCGAGGAAAGGTCTGTAGTCTGAATATGATATCTTTGAACGAGGACTCGAGGAAAGGTCTGTAGTCTGAATATGATATCTTTCAACGAGGCCTTGAGGAAAGGTCTGTAGTCTGAATATGATATCTTTGAACGAGGCCTCGAGGAAAGGTCTGTAGTCTGAATATGAAATCTTTGAACGAGGCCTTGAGGAAAGGTCTGTAGTCTGAATGGTGTGTGTGACCTTGACACAGAAAAGATTTACTGTTCAATATCCAACTCAACCATATTTTCCGCATCTCCATAGAGACCTGCAATCTGCAAGAAAATATTCACGATGAGTGATATTCACGATGCACAATGCATTTCTTTGTTACATACAAATTCACTACCCACCGCAGTGGGATTTGATTCAAGGATGCATTGATGCTTATACAATAATACATCAAGTTGATTTAAATCCTCTTAATAATTAATACCAAAAAAAATGATGCGTTAAAGGAAATATTTAGCGTTTGTCTGAAGCCGAAAAATACATGACATTCAAATGAGCATCAATTAACTGAATTTGCCCTATGTATTAATAAGGGTTTGCAGCATACGCAGCTATGACACCTTCTAGAGTACCGTATCTTTATTGATCTACTGTAGCTGAACAACATTGGACGGGTTGATTAGGATGTAAACCTTCTCTCAAACAGCTCTTAGAGCAGGTTTACCCCATCAATGTAATGTTTCATTGGTAATGTGGACATATATTTTTTTTATTTGTTATGTCAGTCACTCATTTGAACAATTGAAAGTGCAATCTGGCACCTGGGAATCTGTTCAATGCTCCTATTCTTGATATGTACACATAAAGGAGCAAACTGCAGTTTAAACAACAACAAAGCGTGCACCTCCCTACTGTTTTGGTAAACAGCTGAGGGGTGGGGCTGGAGAAATGTTATCACTCTCAAATATAATAATATTGTTTACAAAACAATTGAGTAGAACAAGGTATGACAATTGCTGTGGTCACACGTAAGGTTATGGTAGCCATGTCAATGTCCTGTCTGTCTGATTCTGGCAAACCCTAACTGTTAGTATTGTCATGCTATTCAACACAGATTACACTTAGTCCTGGATTAGAAGGAATATTGTCTGGAAACGTTCCAGTGCTCCTGATGTTTAGTCCAGGACTAAAATGTATCTGTGTTCAGGAAACCTACCCTACATGTTTAAATGATAGGAATGGGATAATGTTTAACATTTAAAAAAAGAACAAATAAAAACATTAAGAAGGATATTAATGCTGTAAACATGCTCTGCGTGTATTAGGCTGTTAGAGAAGTTTGAATATGAATCAACCCATCTAACGTGACAATAGAGCTACAGTACTCTAGTGTCAAAGCTGTGTACGCGGAAAAACATTATTAGTACATACAGTGGTAAGATCTTAATTTGAGCCAGTTTAATTTGAGCCATTGCAGGAAAGTTATCCTTCCAACAGGATGATCAAATTAAGATCCTACATCTGTAGGTCAAATTAGCTTTTTGATGCTTATTTTTCGGCTTGAGACAAACGCTAAATATTTCCCTTAAAAAGTACTTTCTTCAAAATAATTTCCAGAAGGTGGGATAATAGCAGTCCTACCACATTACATAAGACTAAGGCATATTTATAGTGTAGAGACCTGACATGTATAAGCAGTATATAAGATTAAGGTATATTTATAGTGTAGAGACCTGACATTAGCATTATATAAGATTAAGGTATATTTATAGTGTAGAGACCTGACATTAGCATTATATAAGATTAAGGTATATTTATAGTGTAAAGACCTGACATTTATAAGCATTATATAAGATTAAGGTATATTTATAGTGAAGAGACCTGACATTTATAAGCATTATATAAGATTAAGGTATATTTATAGTGTAGAGACCTGACATTAGCATTATATAAGATTAAGGTATATTTATAGTGTAAAGACCTGACATTTATAATCATTATATAAGATTAAGGTATATTTATAGTGTAGAGACCTGACATTAGCATTATATAAGATTAAGGTATATTTATAGTGTAAAGACCTGACATTTATAAGCATTATATAAGATTAAGGTATATTTATAGTGAAGAGACCTGACATTAGCATTATATAAGATTAAGGTATATTTATAGTGTAAAGACCTGACATTTATAAGCATTATATAAGATTAAGGTATATTTATAGTGAAGAGACCTGACATGTATAAGCAGTATATAAGAATAAGGTATATTTATAGTGTAGAGACCTGACATTAGCATTATGTAAGATTAAGGTATATTTATAGTGTAGAGACCTGACATTAGCATTATGTAAGATTAAGGTATATTTATAGTGTAAAGACCTGACATTAGCATTATGTAAGATTAAGATATATTTATAGTGTAAAGACCTGACATTTATAAGCATTATATAAGATTAAGGTATATTTATAGTGTAAAGACCTGACATTAGCATTATATAAGATTAAGATATATTTATAGTGTAAAGACCTGACATTTATAAGCATTATATAAGATTAAGGTATATTTATAGTGTAAAGACCTGACATTAGCGTTATGTAAGATTAAGGTATATTTATAGTGTAGAGACCTGACATTAGCATTATGTAAGATTAAGGTATATTTATAGTGTAGAGACCTGACATTAGCATTATGTAAGATTAAGGTATATTTATAGTGTAAAGACCTGACATTAGCATTATGTAAGGTTAAGATATATTTATAGTGTAAAGACCTGACATTAGCATTATGTAAGATTAAGGTATATTTATAGTGTAAAGACCTGACATTTATAAGCATTATATAAGATTAAGATATATTTATAGTGTAGAGACCTGACATTAGCGTTATGTAAGATTAAGGTATATTTATAGTGTAAAGACCTGACATTTATAAGCATTATATAAGATTAAGATATATTTATAGTGTAAAGACCTGACATTTATAAGCATTATATAAGATGAAGGTATATTTATAGTGTAGAGACCTGACATTAGCATTATATAAGATTAAGGTATATTTATAGTGTAGAGACCTGACATTTATAAGCAGTATATAAGATTAAGGTATATTTATAATGTAGAGACCTGACATTAGCATTATATAAGATTAAGGTATATTTATAGTGTAAAGACCTGACATTAGCATTATATAAGATTAAGGTATATTTATAGTTTAGAGACCTGACATTTATAAGCAAATCTCCAGGAAATATAAGCCATATTACAACCTTTGTGTTGTGATGATTGTGTTGTTTGCTCCATAACCTGTTAATTCATATGTCTTGACACCGTGATATATTAGGCCTAAGGCCAAGATAATAAGAATACATGCAACCTTTGTTCGCTGAAGTCCACAAAGCATATTACCTGATCTAAAGCACGGTCAAGCAAGTTAATGTTTCCAACGTTTTCCTATTTCTAGAACCACAGAGAGTTACCTCAAGTCCCTCAGAAAACAGGAGCTGCCTCCACTATTGCAGCACATCATCAAATCACCTTTGCTTAGTCTAATACAGTGACAACTAAAATATATCGAGAGAGAGAGAGAGAGAGGGTCAGATGATGCTGTGGCTGATATAGCAGTAGTTCTATAGATTGTAAGGATTGGTATTTTAAGAAATGTAGAGAAACACAGAGAGATGACCATCATGTTGGAAAATACATGTTTGTGTGTGTGTGAGAGAGTGTGTGAGAGAGTGTGTGAGAGAGTGTGTGAGAGTGTGTGAGAGAGTGTGAGAGAGAGTGTGAGAGAGAGTTTGAGAGAGTGTGTGAGAGAGGTTGGAAGAGAAACACCTTTAGAATCATTGGCCAGTCCTGAGAATTAAGTTAAACCACCACAAGTCCAAATCCATATCTCCATCCATGGCTAGTCTAGAAAAGGGTCAATTTTAGCTAGCTAGCTAACCCCCGGACAACGAGATGCAGACATTCAAGTTTTTCTGTCAAGGCTAATGATGTGATTGGTGTTTAGCCAAATCCCTTAACACTTTTTTTTGGAGTGCAAGGACCAATCACAGTTGAGCTCACTCAGTTTAGCTCAACACTTATTGGCTATTATTTATTTTTTAATTATCAAGGGAGGCTAAATGCTCGCTGTCTTCCCTGGCATTCAATGCTACAGGCAGCAACAATGTCATACTCTTTTTGACCAGACAGCATCAGATAGATGGGCTACACATGCAGAGACAGAGGGGTTCTGTTTCGCTCGCTAGGATTTTGTCTGCGGTGTGATAGATTCAGCCTCTTGCGAATTTAAGGAAAATTCTGAAACACAAAGATACGAAAGATTTAATTATTTTATGTTTTTTTTACTAGGTACATTTTTGGAGGAAGCAAGGCTTCCCTTGGCATCCATGAATACACGCCATCGGCAAATACTGACTCCTCCAAGGGACCCTGCTTTCTTGGAGACGATGCAAGCTCGCAGGTCTCTGAAACGGTGGTGGTTTCATTCCACCATTTGTGAAATAGTTAGCGGTGCGCTAGCAGTGTTCAGTCGTTGTTCAACACTGTTACCCTCAGCTAACACTCCCTGCTGAGACACCAGTATAATGGTGACACCCATTTTACTGGCCCACAGTGTACTGATCATGTTACTGGGGACACAATGTACTGACCATTTTACTGGGACGAGTGTACTGACCATTTTACCTGGACTAATGTACTGACCATTTTCCTGGGACATAGTGTACTGACCGTTTTACTGGGACACAATGTACTGACCATTTTACTGGGACTAGTGAACTGACCATTTTCCTGGGATTAGTGTACTGACCATTTTACTGGGACACAATGTACTGACCATTTTACTGGGACTAGTGAACTGACCATTTTCCTGGGATTAGTTTACTGACCATTTTACTGGCCCACAATGTACTGACCATTTTATTGGGACACAATGTACTGACCATTTTACTGGGACAATGTACTTGTAATTGTGTTCCGTGCTGAATGCTCTTTTTAAATATTGAAGTAAGAAATTAGAGGCTTTCAACAGATAATGGCCCACTAAAATCACCTTGACAGCCCTGGCCGTGTAACATCTGTATGCTTGCTGGGTAGGATTTGACAGATCATTGTGTGGTCAAAGGTTGTGATCGTCCCCCAAAATAATTTGGGTGAGGGAAGCAGGCTAAAGTGTCCCTCTGCTTCGATATACAACATCATTACTACTACTAATACTACTTATACTACTGCTATGAATACTACTGCTACTAGTACTACTGCTATGAATACTACTGCCATTAATAGTACTGCTACTACTACTAATGATGATACTTCTACTGATACTATTACTGCTGATGCTGCTACTACTACTACTACTACTGCTGATACTACTGATACTACGACTACTGCTGCTGATACTATTACTACTGCTACTACTACTACAACTATTACTACAGCTGCTACTACTGCTGCTGATACTACCACAACTACTACTACTACTACTACTGCTGATACCACTGATACCACGACCACCGCCGCTGATACCATTACCACTGCTACCATTACTACAACCACTACCACAGCCGCTACCACCGCCGCCGATGATACCACTACTACCACTGCTGCCGCCGCCGCTGCCGCCGATGATGATGATGATGATGATGATATTACCGCTACCACCGCCGCTGATAACCACTACCACTACCAGCACCACTACCACCACCACCACCACCGCCACCACCGCCACCGCCACCGCCACCACCACCGCCACCACCACCACCGCCACCGCCACCGCCACTGCTACCACCGCAACCACCACCAGCACCACCACCAGCACCACAACCACCGCCGCCGCCGCCGCTGATGATGATGATGATGATGATGATGATGATGATGATGATATTACTACCACCACCGCCACTGCCACCGCCAATCTCTACCACTACCACCGCCGCTGATGATGAACGTTACTACTACCACCGCCGCCGATACCACTACCACCACCACTATCACAAACCACTACCACCACCACTACCACTACCACCACCGCCACCGCCGCCGATACCACCACCACCACCACCGCCACCGCCGCCGATACCACCACCACAACCACCACCACCACCACCGCCGCCACCACCGCCACCACCGCCACCGCCACCGCCACTACCACCACCACCACCGATACCACCACCACCACCACCGCCGCCACCACCGCCACCACCGCCACCGCCACCGCCACCGCCACCACCGCCACCATTGATACCACCACCACTACACCACTACCAATAGCACCAGCACCACCACCACCACCACCACCGCCGCTTACCACCACCACTACCACCACCACCACCACCACAACCACCCCACCACCACCGCCGCCACCACCGATGCCACCACCACCACCACCACCACCGCCGCCACCACCGCCACCACCGCCACCGCCACCACCGCCACCGCCACTACCACCACCATTGACACCACCACCACCACCACTACCACCACCACCACAACAACACCTACCACCACCACCGCCGCTTCACCACCACCACCACTACCACAACCACCACACCACCACCGCCGCTTCCACCACCACCACTACCACCACCACCACTACCACCACAACAACCACCCACCACCACCGCCGCTACCACCGCCGCCACCACCGCCACCACCACTACCACTACCACCACAACCACCCTACCACCACCGCTGCCACCACCGCTGCCACCAATACCATTAATACCACCGCCGCCGCTGCCGATGATGATGAACATTAACACTACCACCGCCGCTGATACCGATACTACTACTATAACTGCTGCTACTAGTACTACTAGTGATACTACTACTACTACTACTGCTGCTGCTGCTGCTGCTGCTACTACTACTACTACTGATACTACTACTACTACTGCTGCTGCTGCTGCTGATGATGTTACTACTACTATTACTACTACTGCTACTACTGCTGCTACTGCTACTACTTTGGCTGCTGCTGCTGCTTCTGATGATGATATTACTACTACTACTAGTAATACTCCTATTGCTACTACTTACCTCTATTATATATTTATTTACATTTCCCCAAGCCAAATGTCTCATATTATATGATAATAAAAAAAATATATTTTGTTATACCAAGCTAAATTATCTACAGTCATTGGTACAAAAAAAAGTTTAATACAAGTAATTTCTTATTTCAAGATATTTTCCAAACAAGTCTTTAAGTGAATTTTCACAATATAAGATACATAGGCTAGCATAGATTTCACTTTTTGTAGTGCATTTACAAAGGCTAATAGGAAATGTGCCCAGAATTCAAGACATTAAATTAAGTCCAGAACAGCCTCTACCTTCTCTCCAACAAATGATTCAATCTGATTGAATGGTCTTATTTACCCACAAATCACTTACATCTTCCTAATAGGTATCAATCATTCTAGAACGAAGCCAGGCCATATCAATCACACTTTCGGCAATCTCAATGAAAGGTTTAAATGCGTGGCCTTGAATACGCTAATGATGAACGTGTGCATTTATTTAGAAGGTGTGGTCCCAGGACAACAACTTCTCGTCAACGTCAGCAATACAAAGGAGCTGATCGTGGACTACAGGAAAGGGAAGGCCGAGCACAGCCCCATCCACATCCACGGCCTGTAGTGGAGCGGGTTGAGAGCTTCAAGATCCTCAGTGTCAACATCACTAAGGAATTATCATGGTCCACACACATCAACACAGTTGTGAAGGAACGACAATGCCTCTTCCCCCTCAGGAGGCTGAAAAGATTTGTCATGGGCCCTCAGATCCTCAAAAAGTTATACAGCTGCAACATTGACAGCATCTTGACTGGCTGCATCACCGCTTGTTATGGCAACTGCTTAGCATCCAAACACAAGGCGCTACAGAGGGTAGTGCGTACGGCCCAGTACATCACTGGGGCTGAGCTCTCTGCCATACAGGACCTCTACACCAAGCGGTGTCAGAGGAAGGCTCTAAAAATTGTCAAAGACTGCAGCCACCCAAGTCATAGACTGTTCTCTCTGCTACTGCATGGCAAGCGGTACCGTTGCACCAAGTCTGGAACCAACAGGACCTTGAACAACTTCTACCCCCAAGCATTAAGACTACTGAAACAGTTAGTCCAAGTAGCTATTGGTTACATTTTTAACTATCTGCATTGACCCCCTTGAACTAACTCTTTTGACTCATCACAGCCCCTCTTTTTACGCTGCTTCTACTCTCTGTTTCTCATATATGCATAGTCACTTTAACTATACATTCATGGACATACTACCTCAATTGGGCCGACCAACCAGTGCTCCCGCACATTGGCTAACCGGGCTATCTATTGTGTCCCGCCACCCGCCAAACCCTCTTTTACGCTACTGCTACTCTCAGTGAATTTCAAACACAGATACGACCACAAAGGCCAGGGAGCTTTTCCAATGCCTTGCAAAGAAGAGTACCTATTGGTAGATGGGTAAATTAGAAAAAAAAGCAGACATTGGACATCCTTTTGAGCATGGTGAAGTTATTAATTACACTTTGGATGGCGTATCAATACACCCAGTCACTAGAAAGATGCAGGCTTCCTTCCTAACTCAGTTGCCGGAGAGGAAGGAAACCACTCAGGGATTCACCATGAGGCCAATGGTGACTTTAAAATAGTTATAGAATTTAATGGCTGTGAGATCTGAGGATGGATCAACAACATTGGAGTTATTCCACAATACTAACCTAATTGACAGAGTGAAAAGAAGGAAGGAATACAAATATTCTGTTTGCAACAAGGCACTAAAGTAATACTGCAAAAAATGTGGCAAAGCAATTCATTTTTTGTCCTGAAAACAAAGTGTTATGTTTGGGGCAAATGCAATACAACACATTACTGAGTACCACGCTCCATATTTTCAAGCATAGTGGTGCCTGCATCATGTTATGGGTATGCTTGTAATCGTTAAGGAATGGAGAATTTTTCAGGATAAAAAAGAAATGGAATGTAGCTAAGCACAGGCAAAATCCTAGAGGAAAACCTGTTTGTCTGCTTTCCATCAGATACTGGGAGATGAATTCACCTTTCAGCAGGACAATAACCTAAACCACAAAGCCAAATATACACTGGAGTTGCTTACCAAGAAGACAGTGAAGGTTCCTGAGTGGCCAAGTTACAGCTTTGACTTAAATCTACTTGGAAATCTATGGCAAGACCATCAAATGTTAGTCTTGTTTATCTTCTACAAGGAAAATGGTTGTCTGTCAACAACCAATTTGACAGAGCTTGAAGACTTTTGAAAATAATAATTTGCAAATGTTGCACAATCTAGGCGTGGAAAGCTCTTAGAGACTTGCCCAGAAGGACTCACAGCTGTAATCGCTGCCAAAGGTCCTTCTACAAAGTATTGACTCAGGGGTGTGAGTACTTACCTGTAGGTAAATTAGATATTTTCAATCAATTTGCAAAAATGTATTAAAACTTGTTTTCACTTTGTCATTATGGGGTATTGTGATGTCATTATGGGGTATTGTGATGTCATTATGGGGTATTGTGATGTCATTACGGGGTATTATGTGTAGATGGGTTAAATATTGAATCCATTTTGAATTGAGACTAACTTTCGAAAATGTGGATTAAGTCAAGTTGTATGAATACTTTCTGAAGGCATATAGCCAAGTTATCGTTACTCATTGTGTATTTATTCCTCGTGTCATTACTTTTCAAAATGTTTTTTCTTTTCTCTCTGCATTGTTGGGAAGGGCCCGAAAGTAAACGGTTCACAATTTGTTTACCAAGCATTCAACAAATAACATTTGATTGGATTTGATTAGATTGTGGTTTGATAGGAATAACAGGTTTTGTGGATCCATTTTGACCACTTTGTATGTAGCCTATTTGAAAATCTGTAAACATAGTATGGCAAAACATTTACTTTCAAATTATTGATCTTGTTGCAGGTCTGTGTTCTCATTGATATTTGATGAGTTTGACCTTTGAAAAAATAGTTGAAGAGAGACTTAATTTAGTCCGCTTTTTATCACCTAAATCAAAGTATCGATCCTCATAAGTCTGTCAATTTTCCTCTGGGCTTAGTATGCTTCAGTATGAGCATCTAGGGAATGAAGTGGACATCTAATGAAATGCTCTCTCCTCCCGCTATGAAGGTCTGCCAGAGTGGGCTTCAAGTGTTTTGAGAGCAGCGTGGGTAGGTGTAATTGTTTTACCCATTTAATATGAGGTGGATAAACAAGAGGTTTCTCCATCCTTTACTGCACTATCTGAAGAGGTCTGCGTTTATACGCTTCTGGATCGTCACTTTCAGGAGTCACACAGATGCTGAAGATCATTTCATAAAATGGAGCGAGGGGCCATCTGTTTAAGAGAACAGTGTGAGGCATAATTCTGCTTTTCGAAGCCTACATATTTTTATATGAGCTGGTAACTTTCATACATAACCCGTTTGATAATTGGCATTTTTATTTGGGAAGGATTTTATTACTTATGAACTTGGAATGAACTTCTATGACATTCTGACATTTTATTAGGCAGCCAATTCCCTATGTAGAGCACTACCCCATAGGGCTCTGGTCAAAGGTAGTGCACTACCCCATAGGGCTCTGGTCAAAGGTAGTGCACTACCCCATAGGGCTCTGGTCAAAGGTAGTGCACTACCCCATAGGGCTCTGGTCAAAGGTAGTGCACTACATAGGGAATAGGGTGCCATTTGGGATTCAGGTTACTGTACACATTAATTACAATGAATCAGTTTACATTTTCAGTTTGTTTCTGTTTTCTGTTAGATGGAGCATTGACTCTTCTTGTGAAAGGTCATTAACACACACACACACACACACACACACACACACACACACACACACACACACACACACACACACACACACACACACACACACACACGTCTTCCTGGTTCTCTGATCAAAGTCAAATAATCACTATCTGTCTCAAAACAAAATACAAACAAATCATTTTTCCAAGAGCCGTGTTCCACAGAAGTGGCTGTGAGTACCTGTGAGGGTCATCTACGACAGCAGAACAACCCATCTCTAATTGTGTTGATTAGATGCACTGGCACTGCATGTTGTTGACTCCCAGCGATGAAGTGGAGAGTCTGCTGGGACGCGTTCAGCAGGACACAATGTCTCGGGAACATTGACATAGAAATATGTTACGTAGAATAAATATGCCTCTCTGAAATGTAGTACAGGAATACAGCGTTCCACTCCTGGGTTTACAGTAATGTGTCTGTTGACTAGACTACTGACCGTGGCCCTGGGTTTAATGTGTCTGTTGACTCGACTACTGACCATGGCCATGGGTTTAATGTGTCTGTTGACTCGACTACTGACCATGGCCATGGGTTTAATGTGTCTGTTGGGTAGACTACTGACCATGGCCTGGGTTTAATGTGTCTGTTGATCAGACTACTGACCGTGGCCCTGGGTTTAATGTGTCTGTTGACTAGACTATACAGCCATGGCCCTGGGTTTAATGTGTCTGTTGACTAGACTACTAACCATGGCCCTGGGTTTAATGTGTCTGTTGACTCGACTACTGACCATGGCCATGGGTTTAATGTGTCTGTTGGGTAGAACTACGACCATGGCCTGGGTTTAATGTGTCTGTTGACTAGACTACTGACCGTGGCCCTGGGTTTAATGTGTCTGTTGACTAGACTACTGACCATGGCCCTGGGTTTAATGTGTCTGTTGACTAGACTACTAACCATGGCCCTGGGTTTGATGTGTCTGTTGACTCGACTACTGACCATGGCCATGGGGTTTAATGTGTCTGTTGGGTAGACTACCGACCATGGCCTGGGTTTAATGTGTCTGTTGACTAGACTACTGACCATGGCCCTGGGTTTAATGTGTCTGTTGACTAGACTACTAACCATGGCCCTGGGTTTAATGTGTCTGTTGACTCGACTACTGACCATGGCCATGGGTTTAATGTGTCTGTTGGGTAGACTACTGACCATGGCCCTGGGTTTAATGTGTCTGTTGACTAGACTACTGACCGTGGCCCTGGGTTTAATGTGTCTGTTGACAAGACTACTGACCATGGCCCTGGGTTTAATGTGTCTGTTGACTAGACTACTAACCGTGGCCCTGGGTTTAATGTGTCTGTTGGGTAGACTACTGACCATGGCCCTGGGTTTAATGTGTCTGTTGACTCGACTACTGACCATGGCCATGGATTTAATGTGTCTGTTGGGTAGACTACTGACTGTGTCCCTGGGTTTAATGTGTCTGTTGACTACCGACCGTGGCCTGGGTTTAATGTGTCTGTTGGGCAGACTACTGACTGTGTCCCTGGGTTTAATGTGTCTGTTGGGTAGACTACTGACTGTGTCCCTGGGTTTAATGTGTCTGTTGGGTAGACTACTGACTGTGTCCCTGGGTTTAATGTGTCTGTTGGGTAGACTACTGACTGTGTCCCTGGGTTTAATGTGTCTGTTGACTACCGACTGTGGCCCTGGGTTTAATGTGTCTGTTGGGTAGACTACTGACTGTGTCCCTGGGTGTAATGTGTCTGTTGGGTAGACTACTGACTGTGTCCCTGGGTTTAATGTGTCTGTTGGGTAGACTACTGACTGTGTCCCTGGGTTTAATGTGTCTGTTGACTCGACTACTGACCATGGCCATGGGTTTAATGTGTCTGTTGACTAGACGACTGACCATGGCCATGGGTTTAATGTGTCTGTTGGGTAGACTACTGACTGTGTCCCTGGGTTTAATGTGTCTGTTGGGTAGACTACTGACTGTGTCCCTGGGTTTAATGTGTCTGTTGGGTAGACTACTGACTGTGTCCCTGGGTTTAATGTGTCTGTTGGGTAGACTACTGACTGTGTCCCTGGGTTTAATGTGTCTGTTGGGTAGACTACTGACTGTGTGTCCCTGGGTTTAATGTGTCTGTTGACTACCGACCGTGTCCCTGGGTTTAATGTGTCTGTTGGGTAGACTACCGACCGTGTCCCTGGGTTTAATGTGTCTGTTGACTAGACTACTGACCATGGCCCTGGGTTTAATGTGTCTGTTGGGTTGACTACTGACTGTGTCCCTGGGTTTAATGTGTCTGTTGACTCGACTACTGACCGTGGCCCTGGGTTTAATGTGTCTGTTGACTAGACTACTGACCGTGGCCCTGGGTTTAATGTGTCTGTTGACTACTGACCGTGGCCCTGGGTTTAATGTGTCTGTTGACTACTGACCATGGCCCTGGGTTTAATGTGTCTGTTGACTAGACTACTGACCGTGGCCCTGGGTTTAATGTGTCTGTTGACTCGACTACTGACCGTGGCCCTGGGTTTAATGTGTCTGTTGACTAGACTACTGACCGTGGCCCTGGGTTTAATGTGTCTGTTGACTACCGACCGTGTCCATGGGTTTAATGTGTCTGTTGACTACTGACCATGGCCCTGGGTTTAATGTGTCTGTTGACTAGACTACTGACCATGGCCCTGGGTTTTAATGTGTCTGTTGACTAGACTACCGACCGTGGCCTGGGTTTAATGTGTCTGTTGACTAGACTACCGACCATGGCCTGGGTTTAATGTGTCTGTTGACTAGACTACCGACCGTGGCCCTGGGTTTAATGTGTCTGTTGACTAGACTACTGACCATGGCCCTGGGTTTAATGTGTCTGTTGACTAGACTACCGACCGTGGCCCTGGGTTTAATGTGTCTGTTGACTAGACTACCGACCATGGCCCTGGGTTTAATGTGTCTGTTGACTCGACTACTGACCGTGGCCCTGGGTTTAATGTGTCTGTTGACAAGACTACTGACCATGGCCATGGGTTTAATGTGTCTGTTGACTAGACTACCGACCATGGCCCTGGGTTTAATGTGTCTGTTGACTAGACTACCGACCGTGGCCCTGGGTTTAATGTGTCTGTTGACTAGACTACCGACCGTGGCCCTGGGTTTAATGTGTCTGTTGACTAGACTACCGACCGTGGCCCTGGGTTTAATGTGTCTGTTGACTAGACTACCGACCGTGGCCCTGGGTTTAATGTGTCTGTTGACTAGACTACCGACCGTGGCCCTGGGTGTAATGTGTCTGTTGACTAGACTACTGACCATGGCCCTGGGTTTAATGTGTCTGTTGACTAGACTACCGACCGTGGCCCTGGGTTTAATGTGTCTGTTGACTAGACTACCGACCATGGCCCTGGGTTTAATGTGTCTGTTGACTCGACTACTGACCGTGGCCCTGGGTTTAATGTGTCTGTTGACAAGACTACTGACCATGGCCATGGGTTTAATGTGTCTGTTGACTAGACTACTGACCGTGGCCCTTATTATTATTATGTTCATTGCATCAATAGTAAAATCCTAAAGTTAAACTCTGACCTTCTCTCCAATGTGACAGCTCAAGAACTGTTATGCAGTTAAAGTCATTTAGCATAAAAGTCAAATCAGTTACATAAAACTCTTTTCAATATGTAACATTAAGATACTGTTTGTTACTATAGCCAGTGCTCACCGTACAGAGTATCGCAGACTCTAGTGTTCCACTACTGGAGTACCTGCACCTCATATAGAATATTGATGACTACCAGCACCTAAATACAAGGAGTACCGCTGCCCAAAATGAGTACCAGCTCAAATTTCAGTCCAGTAGAAGCATTAAGGCCAGGATGTTGTTGTTCTGTTATTAATGGCTCAACATACTACCTCTGTAATGGTTCTGAATACTGTACAGTCTGTCTCAGTAAGAGGAAGAGGCACACATGCACGATGTGCTACGAGTGCTTATTTTTCTTCTTATATTGATTTTGAGGAATCTCAAAGCTCCGTGCCGCAGAACAGAAGGAATGACATTACTTTATTTATTTCTCCAACTTTAACTCAGAACTCAATTTTCAGAACATATTTGTTTTGAAAATGACAGACATTCCTCTTAACTAAAGTGCCTCACTTTGGGGATGTGGGGGGTGATTGGTGAAAGGAAATCAAAGTCGTCTCTGACCACAGCAAGAAAATCTTTGTGTTGAACTGGATGTCAGATTGACAGATCAGATCAAAAAGAAGACAGGGTGACCTCCTCCTCCTCACACAGGTTCACTCATATGCACAACATATTTCAGTAATATGAGAGAGAGATAGACTCTTTGTCTTCCTTCAATGAAACGTTCTCATTTCATTAAAACCTCACGCCCTTAAAATAAAAAATATAGATATATATCCTGTACTGCATACATGTACAATACTCACCTTGCCCTCTATCCCACAATACAAAACAACACCACACATCACAATAACCAAAACCTCACCACTTCTACAACCGTATATCCAACCCATCTTCCCCAGCTGTACAGACAGCTCCCCCAACACACCACATCTCCTGATACATCTCCATACTTTTTAGCATTTTATACATCTCAAATTCCACCCTGTGGTGCCCAGAGACCATCCCATTAAATAATAGTAAAGGGTCTGTTATCCCTCCACCTTTGACCCTGTTAGACAAATAGCCAACATTGCATGAGCAAACTGAAAATTCAACAAAACACATTTTGGCCTTCTCCTTATGTCACGATCTTCAGACGGGACAGACCAAGGCGCAGCGAGGCATCCAGTATACATGTTTATTAAACGAACGAAACACAGTAACTGGGCAAAATAACAAACAGAAGCAAAGCGAAGATATATAACATATACCATAGACTGACGATACAAACAAAGCTATGTCTAAACAATAACCCACAAACCCCAAGTGAAAACTACAAACATATATATGGTTCCATTAACCCAACATAGAAATATATAACCTAGAACAGAAAACCCCTACACCAAAAACAAAACTAAACACTACAGCCTGTCTTCTCAGGCCTGGACGTGACAACTTATTTGAATACCTGTACCCCATTATAAACATCCCAAGAGTAAAAACCAACCCCGACCTCTCACATAGACATACCAACAGAGACATTAATGGCATTAACCTGGCGTACACAGAAAACACATGAATCACAGTTTCTCTCATAACACAGAAAGGACACCCCTGCCCAACTCTCGGTTCAACCCGTGCCAACCAGCTGTTAGTGGCCAGGGCTCCATGAAGAACCCTCCACTGGAGGTCCCCTGACCTCTTTGGTGCTGGGGGTTTGTAGAGCACCCTCCATCTAAAACCCACCATACTCTCCTCCCCACATACCCCCTGCCACTGATGTGCCTGTTAGGCTCCTAATGTTCCTCACCTTAACGCAGAGGTTGTAGAGGGCTTTACCTCCCACCCATTCAAACTCCCCCATGCTCGGAGTGTTAAAATCTAACAAGTTCTCCAGACCCCCTGGCCAGTCCCCAGTCTCTGCCGTCACCTGCAGTGGCGGAAACATTGGTGGCCCCTCCCCCTTTGTCTGCTCAAACACCCCCCTTACCGGCTCAGACAGTGCCTCCTGGACCTCCCCCAGGAATCTCTCCAGCAGCCCAAGAGACGTCATTCCTGTTTGTTGTGCCATAACTACCGGGGTTTTCCACCCCTCCTCTCCCAGCAGCCGCAGGTCACCCAGCCTTAGTAAACCCGCTGCCATCAGTCGCCTCTGCAGGGTGGCCGACTGAACCGATCTCAAAGGGATGGCTGGGTTGTAGAATATACCCACAGCCCAGGTTCCACACCCTCTTCTCGTGTTGGCCTTAGCAGCTGCCAGGCCCTCAGCACTGCAGAGTAAAAGTCTGAGAGACCTGCTGTACCCATCCTCTCCAGCTTCATGAGGAACAGCCGACATCAGTATGGTACAGCTGTCTCTGCACCGCCTTTAGTCGGAATGCAGCCTCCCTGCTCTCCAGTTCCACCAGGCCCTGTCCTCCTTCGTGGACGGTCATGTACAACACTGCCGCCCTCAGCCAGTGATGGCCCGACCAGAAAAAGTTCACCAGCTTGCGTTGCAGGTCTGCGAGCAGACCAGTGGGGGGGTTGAGGACAGACAGTTTATGCCACAGGGAAGATGCCACCAGGTTATTGATTATCAGCACCCTCCCTCTATATGACACTTAGGACAGGAGCCACCTCCACCTGGCCAGTCTTGACACCCCTGCCTGAGACAGCCCCTCCCAGTTCTTCCTGACCCACCTCTCTGAGCCCAGGTACACCTCCAACATTTTAAGACCTTCACAACCCCACTGCAAACCCCAGTGGAGGGGCCCTATCCCCCCATGCCCCACATAACAGAGCTTTGCTCTTACCCCAGTTTACCTTAGCTGACGAAGCTCCCTCGTACACCTTCAGACTAGTCTCTAGTGCCTGCATATCCTGCCCAACAATGACCATCACAGAAACATCATCTGCATACGCTGACACTGCTATGTCTGTCAACTCACCCATGCCTGTCCAGCACACTCCCTGCAGTCTCCTGCATGGCAGGCCCAAAAAAGGCTCAATGGCTAGTGTATATAACTTCCCCGATAGAGGGCGGCCTTGTCTAATGCCACGCTTCACCCAGACTGGCCTACTGAGCCCCATCCCACCTTGACCATACATGATGCCCCAGCATACAATATCTTCACACAGGTCAAAAACCTTTCCCCAAACCCAAACATCACATTGAACAGATACTCATAGTCCACTCTATCAAAAGCCTTCTCTTGATCTAAAGAGACCAGTCCAAAGTTCACATTAGAACCTCTTGACAAGTCCAACATATCCCTGATTAAGAACAAGTTGTCCGTGATTGAGCGTCTCGGTACACAATATGTTTGGTCCTTGTGTACTATCGAGTCCAGATGGGACTTCAGTCTGTTAAAGAGGACCTTGGCAAATATCTTGTAGTCCGCACAGAGCAATGCCACCGGCCTCCAGTTCTTAAGTTCACACAGTCCCTTTTTTTAGGCAAGAGAGTCAGAGCCGCCCGACGGCAGCTCATCAGCAACTCTCTCCGACGCATTCACGCAACACGCAAAAGAAGTCAAGTCCAATTATTCCCCAGAATGTTTTATAAACACGGCCGAGGGACATCTGGGTTACTGCCTCTGCCAGTTCATGGGACAACAGATGAATGTCCATTTCATCCCTCTGTGCCAGAGAGAGTTTAGGGAGTTCTGCAAACAAGACCAGAGCACACATAGGACCACAGATTTCTGCCCTATACAACTCAGTATAAAACTCCACAGTCTGCTCCCGCATCTCCCCCACCACAGAGGTCACCCGCCCATCAGACAGCCATAGACAATACATACCCTTGGCTTCACCACTCTGTCTTTCCAAACCAAAGAAGAAGAAGCTGGGGGCGTCCATCTCCTTGAGCATGGAGACAATAGTTCTTACATGTGCCCAGGTCCCTACGTAATTCAGTTAATAATTCCACTTTTGGATTTTGAATTTGGCGCCTAGCGCGCCGCTACTCCCTAAGTAGTTAACTCCATTCTCAGGAACACACCTGAATCCATGCCGTAACGACAGCGTCTCCTCCACGCTGGGCTGAGAAGCCATCGCGCACACCACCCTAACTCTGAAAAAACCTGTGGATACCGCTAAAAGAAATAGTGCATTAACCCTCCACCCACCATAGAAAAGAAAAAATGAAAGAAAAGACCAAGGACAGAATCAAGAAAATAAGTTAGGACAGAGCCCTCCACACCAAACACTCAAACTCCCAAAAAATACTCCCAGCATGCACTGCAAGAGCGAGAGATAGAGAACATCAAGGACACCAGTCCGCAGATGAGTAGGGATGTGATAAAAGCAGCTCAAACTATCATCTGAGAGTTATGGGAGTAATGTGGATCTCTGACTATATGGGAGTAATGTTAACATTACTGAGGATCTCTGACTATATGGGGAGTAAATTTAACAATACTGGGATCTCTGACTATATGGGAGTAATGTTAACATTACTGGGGATCTCTGACTATATGGGAGTAATGTTAACAATACTGGGATCTCTGACTATATGGGAGTAATGTTAACATTACTGGGGATCTCTGACTATATGGGAGTAATGTTAACATTACTGGGATCTCTGACTATATGGGAGTAATGTTAACATTACTGGGGATCTCTGACTATATGGGGAGTAATCAAATCAAATCAAATTGTATTGTTCACATACACATGGTTAGCAGATGTTAATGCGAGTGTAGCGAAATGCTTGTGCTTCTAGTTCCGACAGTGCAGTAATATCTAGCAAGTAATCTAACAATTTCACAACAACTACCTTATTCACTTCTTAAGCCTAGGCGTTACGCTAGCGGGACAACTTCCTGTGAAACTGGAGGGCCTGCAATTCAAATAAATAATCATATTAATTATGGATATTAAACATTTAGGTACATATAAGTGTCTTATATCGGTTGAAAGATTAAATCCTTGCTAATCTAACTGCACTGTCTGATTTACAGTAGCTATTACAGCGAAAGCATGCCATGTGATTGTTGGAGGACGGCGCCCCACATAAAATATTTTTTCACCGGAACAGGTTTCATAAATTCACAAATAGCAATTAAATATTCACGTACTTTTTGAAGATCTTCCTCTGATTCGTCATCCAAAGGGTCCCAGCTACAACATGTAGTGTCGTTTTGTTAGATAAAATCCTTCTTTACATCCCAAAAAGTCTGGTTAGTTGGCACCATCGATTTTAGTAATCCACTCGTTCAACTTGCAGAGAAAGGAATCCAAAAAGCTACCGGTAAACTTTGTCAAAATTAGTTTCTATTTACCCTAAAATGTAATCAAACTGTAATATTTCTTATGGAAATAAGTATGTTCAATAGGAAACCGATTTTAGCAGGTGCATCCTGTCTTCATAGCGTGCGCAAACACGAATTTCCAAGACTGTGTCCCTGTACTAAAAGTGATATTTCTTATTTGTTTTTGAAGTTACACGCCTGAAAACTTTAACATAGACTGCTGACACCCTGTGGAAGCCATAGGAATTGCATCCAGGGAGCTAATTCTCAGTATGCCCTTATACTGGCCATTTTAAGAGGATGGTCTCTCAACAAACAAACAAAAAATCTGTTGGCCTTGAGGCCTTGAGGTAGAAGCTGTTTTTCAGTCTCTCGTTCCCAGCTTTGATGCACCTGTTCTGACCTCTCCTTCTGGATGATAGCGGGGTGAACAGGCAGTGGCTCGGGTGGTTGTTGTCCTTGATGATATTTTTGGCCTTCCTGTGACATCGGGTGCTGTAGGTGTCATGGAGGGCAGGTAGTTTGCCCTCGGTGATGCGTTGTGCAGACCACATTACCCTCTGGAGAGCCTTGCGGTTGTGGGCGGTGATACAGCCCAAAGTAAAAAAAGTCACCATTATTAGTCAGTTGTACAACTGAATGCCTTCAACTGAAATGTGTCTTCCGCATTTAACCCAACCCCTCTGAATCAAAGAGGTGCGGGGGGCTGCCTTAATCGACATCCACGGCACCCGGGGAACAGTGGGTTAACTGCCTTGTTCAGGGGCAGAACGACAGATTTTTACCTTGTCAGCTCAGGGATTTGAACTTGCAACCCTCAGTTACAAGTCCAACACTCTAACCACTAGGCTACCTGCCGCCCCCTCAGGCCCGACAGGATGCTCTCGATTGTGCATCTAAAAGTTTGTGAGTGTTTTAGGTGACAAGCTGAATTTCTTCAGCATCCTGAGGTTGAAGAGGCGCTGTTGTGCCTTCTTTACCACGCTGTCTGTGTGGGTGGACCATTTCAGTTTGTCTGTGATGTGTGCGCCCAGGAACATAAAACGTTCCACCTTCTCCACTACTGTCCCGTTGATGTGGATAGGGGGGATGCTCCCTCTGCTGTTTCCTGATCATCTCCTTTGTTTTGTTGACGTTAAGTGAGAGGTTATTTTATTTTCCTGACACCGCACTCAGTCTATATGGAAATAACATTGAGACTGAGACACCACACCTGAGCCAAGCCACCGTAACGCGCCGCAGGCTAGTTTCCATGACATAAAACTACACAGTTTATTGTTTCAGAGACTCTTTTCATAATATTGTGACTGAAAATCCAAAACTCATAGCACAGTAGCCTAAAGCAGGAAGTGGAAACACCAAGATGTTTCTGTCTAATACCTGATATCCTCTCTAGGATTTCACAGATTTTTAGACTCACACTGGACTGTGTCTCAAATGGCTCCATATTCCCTTCATAGTGAACTCTTTTAAATGAGGATCCACAGGGCTGTGGTCTGAAGTAGTGAACTCTTTTAGACCAGGCATCACTGCCTGGTATGGCAACTGCTCGGCCTCCGACCGCAAGCCACTACAGAGGGTAGTGCAATGGCCCAGTACATCACTGAGGCCAAGCATCCTGCCATCCAGGACCTCTATACCAGGCGGTGTCAGAGGAAGGGCTCTAAAAATTGTCAAAGACTCCAGCCACCCTAGTCATGGACTGTTCTCTCTGCTACTACACGGAAAGCGGGACCGGAGCACCAAGTCTAGGTCCAGGAGGCTTCTAAACACCTTCTACCCCCAAACCATAAGACTCCTGAACATCAAGTCAAATGGCTACCCAGACTATTTTCATTGCTCCCCCTTCCCCCCCTCTCCTCCCCATACCACTGCCACTCTCTTTTATCATCCATGCATAGTCACTTTAATTAACTCTACCTACATGTACATACTACCTCAACTAATCGGTGCCCCGGCACATTGACTCTGTACCGGCACCCCCCTGTATATGTTATTTTTTACTGCTGCTCTTTAACTACTTGTTGCTTTTATCTCTTACCCTGTTTTGTTATGTTTTGAAACTGCACTGTTAGTTAGGGGCTCGTAAGTAAGCATTTCACTGTAAGGTCTACACATGTTGTATTTGGCGCATTTGACTAATAAAATTAGATTTGATTTGAATAGGGAGCCATTTGGGACACGTGCTCCTGTATTGCTGATCACAAGTTTAAGACAGAGGGTATTTGATATGAATTAATGTGTAAAATTCCTAGCTATGCCCTATTTATACAGTGTGCTTTGTGGCAAGTGCTGCATATCGATTAGGCTCCTGACTTGAATAATAGCAGAGAAGGTTTTTCTAGTCTCTAGATAATCACGTGTACAGAACATTCAGAGGTTATTTGAGGTTTGGTGGACTGTATCTGGGCAATGTTCTTATCAAATAGTCCAGTTTGCTGTTTGGCAAAAACAGTTAACATGTTGTTTTTCATGACTGTGACCTTTGACATAGCTGTACACCCACATAATACGTTATTTGGTGAAGTGCCAGCTATAAGACCTTGGCCGTGTCCATATACCCATACTTGAGTTAGAAATATTAGGCTTTTTGAGTTTGTGAAAATAGTTCTATATTATGTGTAATATGTTCTAAACAGTATGTAGTATGTTGATGTTTTACTAAACAGTATGTTCTATATAGTATGTAGTATGTTGATGTTTTACTAACAGTATGTTCTAAATAGTATGTAGTATGTTGATGTTTTACTAAACAGTATGTTCTATATAGTATGTAGTATGTTGATGTTTTACTAAACAGTATGTTCTAAATAGTATGTAGTATGTTGATGTTTTACTAAACAGTATGTTCTAAATAGTATGTAGTATGATGATGTTTTACTAAACAGTATGTTCTAAATAGTATGTAGTATGTTGATGTTTTACTAAACAGTATGTTCTAAATAGTATGTAGTATGTTGATGTTTTACTAAACAGTATGTTCTAAATAGTATGTAGTATGTTGATGTTTTACTAAACAGTATGTTCTAAATAGTATGTAGTATGTTGATGTTTTACTAAACAGTATGTTCTAAATAGTATGTAGTATGTTGATGTTTACTAAACAGTATGTTCTAAATAGTATGTAGTATGTTGATGTTTTACTAAACAGTATGTTCTAAATAGTATGTAGTATGTTGATGTTTACTAAACAGTATGTTCTAAATAGTATGTAGTATGTTGATGTTTTACTAAACACAGTATGTATAAATAGTATGTAGTATGTTGATGTTTTACTAAACAGTATGTTATAAATAGTATGTAGTATGTTGAAGTTTTACTAACAGTATGTTCTAAATAGTATGTAGTATGTTGATGTTTTACTAAACAGTATGTTCTAAATAGTATGTAGTATGTTGATGTTTTACTAAACAGTATGTTCTAAATAGTATGTAGTATGTTGATGTTTTACTAAACAGTATGTTATAAATAGTATGTAGTATGTTGATGTTTTACTAAACAGTATGTTCTAAATAGTATGTAGTGTGTTGATGTTTTACTAACAGTATGTTCTAAATAGTATGTAGTATGTTGATGTTTTACTAAACAGTATGTTATAAATAGTATGTAGTATGTTGATGTTTTACTAAACAGTATGTTCTAAATAGTATGTAGTATGTTGATGTTTTACTAAACAGTATGTTCTAAATAGTATGTAGTGTGTTGATGTTTTACTAAACAGTATATTCTAAATAGTATGTAGTATGTTGATGTTTTACTAAACAGTATGTAGTGTGTTGATGTTTTACTAAACATTATGTTCTATATAGTATGTAGTATGTTGATGTTTTACTAAACAGTATGTAGTGTGTTGATGTTTTACTAAACAGTATGTAGTGTGTTGATGTTTTACTAAACAGTATGTTATATATATTATGTAGTATGTTGATGTTTTACTAAACAGTATGTAGTGTGTTGATGTTTTACTAAACATTATGTTCTATATAGTATGTAGTATGTTGATGTTTTACTAAACAGTATGTAGTGTGTTGATGTTTTACTAAACATTATGTTCTATATAGTATGTAGTATGTTGATGTTTTACTAAACAGTATGTAGTGTGTTGATGTTTTACTAAACATTATGTTCTATATAGTATGTAGTATGTTGATGTTTTACTAAACAGTATGTTCTAAATAGTATGTAGTGTGTTGATGTTTTACTAAACATTATGTTCTATATAGTATGTAGTATGTTGATGTTTTACTAACAGTTTATTCTAAATAGTATGTAGTATGTTGATGTTTTACTAAACATTATGTTCTATATAGTATGTAGTGTGTTGATGTTTTACTAAACATTATGTTCTATATAGTATGTAGTATGTTGATGTTTTACTAACAGTTTATTCTAAATAGTATGTAGTATGTTGATGTTTTACTAAACATTATGTTCTATATAGTATGTAGTATGTTGATGTTTTACTAAACAGTATGTTCTAAATAGTATGTAGTGTGTTGATGTTTTACTAAACATTATGTTCTATATAGTATGTAGTATGTTGATGTTTTACTAACAGTTTATTCTAAATAGTATGTAGTATGTTGATGTTTTACTAAACATTATGTTCTATATAGTATGTAGTATGTTGATGTTTTACTAAACAGTATGTTCTAAATAGTATGTAGTGTGTTGATGTTTTACTAAACATTATGTTCTATATAGTATGTAGTATGTTGATGTTTTACTAACAGTTTATTCTAAATAGTATGTAGTATGTTGATGTTTTACTAAACAGTATGTTCTAAATAGTATGTAGTATGTTGATGTTTTACTAAACAGTATGTTCTAAATAGTATGTAGTGTGTTGATGTTTTACTAAACAGTATGTTCTAAATAGTATGTAGTATGTTGATGTTTTACTAAACAGTATGTTCTAAATAGTATGTAGTATGTTGATGTTTTACTAAACAGTATGTTCTAAATAGTATGTAGTATGTTAATGTTTTACTAACAGTTTATTCTAAATAGTATGTAGTATGTTGATGTTTTACTAAACATTATGTTCTATATAGTATGTAGTATGTTGATGTTTTACTAACAGTTTATTCTAAATAGTATGTAGTATGTTGATGTTTTACTAAACAGTATGTTCTAAATAGTATGTAGTATGTTGATGTTTTACTAAACAGTATGTTCTAAATAGTATGTAGTATGTTGATGTTTTACTAAACAGTATGTTCTAAATAGTATGTAGTATGTTGATGTTTTACTAAACAGTATGTTCTAAATAGTATGTAGTATGTTGATGTTTTACTAAACAGTATGTTCTAAATAGTATGTAATATGTTGATGTTTTACTAAACAGTATGTTCTAAATAGTATGTAGTATGTTGATGTTTTACTAAACAGTATATTCTAAATAGTATGTAGTATGTTAATGTTTTACTAAACAGTATGTTCTAAATAGTATGTAGTATGATGATGTTTTACTAAACAACATGTTCTATGTAGTATGTTGATGCTTTACTAAACAGTATGTTCTAAATAGTATGTAGTATGTTGATGTTTTACTAAACAGCATGTTCTATGTAGTATGTTGATGTTTTACTAGCAGTATGTTCTAAATAGTATGTAGTATGTTGATGTTTTACTAAACAGTATGTTATAAATAGTATGTAGTATGTTGATGTTTTACTAGCAGTATGTTCTAAATAGTATGTAGTATGATGATGTTTTACTAAACAGTATGTTCTAAACAGTATGTAGTATGATGATGTTTTACTAAACAGTATGTAGTGTGATGATGTTTTACTAAACAGTATGTTATAAATAGTATGTAGTATGTTGATGTTTTACTAAACAGTATATTCTAAATAGTATGTAGTATGTTAATGTTTTACTAAACAGTATGTTCTAAATAGTATGTAGTATGATGATGTTTTACTAAACAGTATGTAGTATGTTGATGCTTTACTAAACAGTATGTAGTATGTTGATGCTTTACTAAACAGTATGTTCTAAATAGTATGTAGTATGTTGATGTTTTACTAAACAGCATGTTCTATATAGTATGTTGATGTTTACTAGCAGTATGTTCTAAATAGTATGTAGTATGTTGATGTTTTACTAAACAGTATGTTATAAATAGTATGTAGTATGTTGATGTTTTACTAGCAGTATGTTCTAAATAGTATGTAGTATGATTATGTTTTACTAAACAGTATGTTCTATATAGTATGTAGTATGTTGATGTTTTACTAAACAGTATGTTCTAAACAGTATGCAGTATGATGATGTTTTACTAAACAGTATGTAGTATGTTGATGTTTTACTAAACAGTATGTTATAAATAGTATGTAGTATGTTGATGTTTTACTAAACAGTATGTTCTAAATAGTATGTAGTATGTTTTACTAAACAGTATGTTCTAAACAGTATGTAGTATGATGATGTTTTACTAAACAGTATGTAGTATGTTGATGTTTTACTAAACAGTATGTTCTAAACAGTATGTAGTATGATGATGTTTTACTAAACAGTATGTAGTGTGATGATGTTTTACTAAACAGTATGTTATAAATAGTATGTAGTATGATGATGTTTTACTAAACAGTATGTAGTGTGATGATGTTTTACTAAACAGTATGTTATAAATAGTATGTAGTATGTTGATGTTTTACTAAACAGTATGTAGTATGTTGATGCTTTACTAAACAGTATGTAGTATGTTGATGCTTTACTAAACAGTATGTTCAAAATAGTATGTAGTATGTTGATGTTTTACTAAACAGCATGTTCTATATAGTATGTTGATGTTTACTAGCAGTATGTTCTAAATAGTATGTAGTATGTTGATGTTTTACTAAACAGTATGTTCTAAATAGTATGTAGTATGTTGATGTTTTACTAAACAGTATGTTCTAAATAGTATGTAGTATGTTGATGTTTTACTAAACAGTATGTTCTAAATAGTATGTAGTATGTTGATGTTTTACTAAACAGTATGTTCTATATAGTATGTAGTATGTTGATGTTTTACTAAACAGCATGTGCTAAATAGTATGTAGTATGTTGTTTTACTAAACATTATGTTCTATATAGTATGTAGTATGTTGATGTTTTACTAAACAGTATGTTCTAAATAGTATGTAGTATGTTGATGTTTTACTAAACAGTATGTTCTATATAGTATGTAGTATGTTGATGTTTTACTAAACAGTATGTTCTAAATAGTATGTAGTATGTTGATGTTTTACTAAACAGTATGTTCTAAATAGTATGTAGTATGTTGATGTTTTACTAAACAGTATGTTCTAAATAGTATGTAGTTTGATTTGTACACGGTATGCAGATTAAATGAGTAGTGGACAAGACAGATGTCAGACAAACAGTTAGAGATGTAACATTCAAAATGAGTGTAATTGTCTGTGTATAACATTTGAAACCCACTAATAATGAAGAGTGTTATTGCATGGAACAGCTAAAAGTTCAAATATCTCCTGTATCTTCCTTGTTCCAATATCGTCCATGTTTTTTCCATGCTGCTTGGAACTTCTGCAACCTCTTATTTGTTATATTTCTCTTCATCTCTCTCTCTCTCTCTCTCTCTCTCTCTCTCTCTCTCTCTCTCTCTCTCTCTCTCTCTCTCTCTCTCTCTCTCTCTCTCTCCTCTCTCTCTCTCTCTCTCTCTCTGTCTCTCTCTCTGTCTGTCTCTCTGTCTCTCTCTCTCTCTCTCTCTCTCTCTCTCTCTCTCTCTCTCTCTCTCTCTCTCTCTGTCTCTCTCTCTCTCTCTCTCTCTCTCTCTCTCTGTCTCTGTCGTTGTTGATATAAACCCAGTGTTCTGAAAGTCCTAGTCATGCATAATTCAGACTAACATCCCAGCTGACTCTGTGGTTGCTCTCTCTGTTGACATCCAGCTGCATGCTTTCACCTGGATCTATGATACAGAAAAGAGTAGAAAGTAAGAGAATAGAGAGTAGTGAGTAGATAACAGAGAGGGGAGTGTAGAGTGGGGAGAGTAGTGTAGAGTAGAGAGGGGAGATTAGAGTGGGGAGAGTAGAGTGGGGAGAGTAGAGTGTAGAGTAGAGAGGGGAGATTAGAGTGGGGAGAGTAGAGTGTAGAGTAGAGAGAGGGAGATTAGAGTGGGTAGAGTAGAGTGTAGAGTAGAGAGGGGAGAGTGGGGAGAGTAGTGTAGAGTAGAGAGGGAGATTAGAGTGGGGAGAGTAGAGTGGGGAGAGTAGTGTAGAGTAGAGAGGGGAGAGTAGAGTGGGGAGAGTAGTGTAGAGTAGAGAGGGGAGATTAGAGTGGGGAGAGTAGTGTAGAGTAGAGAGGGGAGATTAGAGTGGGGAGAGTAGTGTGGGGAGAGTAGTGTAGAGTAGAGAGGGGAGAGTAGAGTGGGAGAGTAGTGTAGAGTAGAGAGGGAGAGTAGAGTGGGGAGAGTAGTGTGAGAGTAGAGAGGGGAGAGTAGAGGTGGGGAGAGTGAGTGTAGAGTAGAGAGGGAGAGTAGAGAGGGGAGGTAGTAGGTGGGGAGATTGGAGTGGGAGAGTAGAGGTGGGGAGAGTAGTGTAGAGTAGAGTGGGAGAGTAGAGTGGGGAGAGTAGAGTGGGGAGATTAGAGTGGGGAGAGTAGTGTAGAGTAGAGAGGGGAGATTAGAGTGGGGAGAGTAGAGTAGAGTAGAGAGGGGAGATTAGAGTGGGGAGAGTAGTGTGGGGAGTAGAGAGGGAGATTAGAGTGGGGAGAGGTAGAGTGTAGAGTAGAGAGGGAGATTAGAGTGGGGAGAGTAGTGTAGAGTGAGAGGGGAGATTAGAGTGGGAGAGTAGTGTAGAGCAGAGAGGGAGATTAGAGTGGGGAGGTAGTGTAGAGTAGAGAGGAGATTAGAGTGGGAGAGTAGTGTAGAGTAGAGAGGGAGAGTAGAGTGGGGAGAGTGGTGTGGAGAGTAGAGGAGAGGGGAGAGTAGAGAGGGAGAGTAGAGTGGGGAGAGTAGAGTGGGAGAGTAGAGTGGGGAGATTAGGTGGGGAGGTAGTGTAGGAGTAGAGAGGGAGATTAGGTGGGAGAGTAGAGTGGGAGAGTAGTGTAGGAGTAGAGAGGGGAGAGTAGAGTGGGGAGAGTAGAGTGTAGAGTAGAGAGGGGAGAGTAGAGTGGGGAGAGTAGAGTGTAGAGTAGAGAGGGGAGATTAGAGTGGGGAGAGTAGAGTGGGGAGAGTGGTGTGAGAGTAGAGAGGAGAGAGTGGGAGTGGAGGTAGAGTGTAGAGAGAGGGGAGAGTAGAGTGGGAGAGTGTGGGGTAGAGAGGGGAGAGTAGAGTGGGGGAGAGTAGTGTGGGAGTAGAGGGGAGAGTAGAGTGGGAGAGTAGGTGTGTGAGGTGAGAGGGGAGATTAGAGTGGGGAGGAGTAGTGTAGAGTGAGAGGGAGAGTAGAGAGGGGAGAGTGAGTGGGGGAGAGTAGAGGTGGGGAGAGTGAGAGTGGGAGATTAGAGTGGGGAGAGTGGTGTGAGAGTAGAGAGGGAGAGTAGAGAGGGGAGAGTAGAGTGGGGAGAGTAGAGTGGGGAGAGTAGAGTGGGGAGATTAGAGTGGGGAGAGTAGTGTAGAGTAGAGAGGGGAGATTAGAGTGGGGAGAGTAGAGTGGGGAGAGTAGTGTAGAGTAGAGAGGGGAGATTAGAGTGGGGAGAGTAGAGTGGGGAGAGTAGTGTAGAGTAGAGAGGGAGAGTAGAGTGGGGAGAGTGAGTGTGGAGTGAGAGGGGAGATTAGGAGTGGGAGAGTAGTGTAGAGTGAGAGAGGGAGAGTAGAGTGGGGAGAGTAGTGTAGAGTGAGAGAGGGGGAGATTAGAGTGGGGAGAGTAGAGTGGGGAGGAGTAGTGTAGAGTAGAGAGGGGAGGAGTAGAGTGGGGAGAGTAGAGGTGGGAGATTAGAGGTGGGAGAGTAGTGTAGAGTAGAGAGGGGAGATTAGAGTGGGGAGAGTAGAGTGGGAGTAGAGAGGGGAGATTAGAGTGGGGAGAGTAGAGTGTAGAGTAGAGAGGGGAGATTAGAGTGGGGAGAGTAGTGTAGAGTAGAGAGGGGAGATTAGAGTGGGGAGAGTAGTGTAGAGTAGAGAGGGGAGATTAGAGTGGGAGAGTAGGTGTAGAGTGAGAGGGAGAGTAGAGTGGGGGAGAGTAGAGTGGGGAGAGTAGAGTGGGGAGGTGGTGTGGGGTAGAGAGGGAGAGTAGAGAGGAGAGAGAGGTGGGAGAGTAGAGTGGGGGAGAGTAGAGGTGGGGAGATTAGAGTGGGGAGAGTGGGAGCAGTGAGTAGAGAGGGAGATTGGGTGGGAGAGTAGTGTAGAGTGAGAGGGAGATGGGAGTGGGAGGTAGGTGTAGAGTAGAGAGGGAGAGTAGAGGGGGAGAGTAGAGTGGGGAGAGTAGAGTGGGGAGAGTAGAGGTGGGAGATTAGAGTGGGAGGTAGTGTAGAGTGAGAGGGAGAGTGAGAGGGAGAGTAGGTGGGAGGTAGAGGTGGGGAGAGAGTGAGTGGGGAGATTAGGTGGGGAGAGTAGGTGTAGAGTGAGAGGGAGAGTAGAGTGGGGAGAGTAGTGTGAGAGTGAGAGAGGGAGATTAGAGGTGGAGAGTGGTGTAGAGTGAGAGGGGAGAGTAGAGTGGGGAGAGTAGTGTAGAGTAGAGAGGGGAGATTAGAGTGGGGAGAGTAGAGTGGGGGAGGTAGTGTAGAGTAGAGTGGGGAGAGTGAGGTGGGGAGAGTAGAGTGGGGAGATTAGGTGGGAGAGTAGAGTGGGAGGTAGTGTAGAGTAGAGTGGGGAGAGTAGAGTGGGGAGAGTAGGGTGGGGAGATTAGAGTGGGAGAGTAGTGTAGGTAGAGGGGAGATTAGGTGGGGGGAGGTAGTGTGAGAGTAGAGAGGGAGAGTAGAGGTGGGAGAATGGTGTGTAAGAGTAGAGAGGGGAGATTAGGTGGGGAGAGTAGTGTGAGAGTGAGAGGGAGATTAGAGTGGGGAGAGTGGTGTAGAGTAGAGAGGGGAGAGTAGAGTGGGGAGGAGTGGTGTAGAGTAGAGAGGGAGAGTAGAGAGGGAGAGTAGAGTGGGGAGAGAGAGGTGGGGAGGTAGAGGTGGGGAGATTAGGTGGGGAGAGTAGGTGTAGAGTAGAGAGGGGAGATTAGAGTGGGGAGAGTAGAGTGGGGAGAGTAGTGTAGAGTAGAGAGGGGAGAGTAGAGTGGGGAGAGTAGAGTGTAGAGTAGAGAGGGGAGAGTAGAGTGGGGAGAGTAGAGTGTAGAGTAGAGAGGGAGATTAGGTGGGGAGAGTAGAGTGGGAGAGTAGGGTGTAGAGTAGAGAGGGGAGAGTAGAGTGTGGGAGAGTAGAGGTGTAGAGTGAGAGGGGAGAGTAGAGTGGGAGGGTGGTGTGGGAGTAGAGAGGGGAGAGTAGAGTGGGGGAGAGTAGTGTGAGAGTAGAGAGGGGGAGAGTAGAGTGGGGAGAGTAGTGTAGAGTAGAGAGGGGAGATTAGGTGGGGAGAGTAGTGTAGAGTAGAGAGGGAGAGTAGAGAGGGAGAGTAGAGTGGGGGAGAGTGGTGTAGAGTGGGTGGGAGAGTAGAGTGGGGAGAGAGTAGAGTGGTGAGATTAGGGGTGGGGAGAGTAGTAGTGTAGAGTGAGAGGGAGAGAGTGGGGTGGGGAGGCCAGTAGTGTAGAGAGAGAGGAGATTAAGTGGGAGAGTAGGTGTAGAGTAGAGAGAGGGAGATTAGAGTGGGGAGAGTAGGTGTAGAGTAGAGAGGGAGATTAGAGTGGGGAGAGTAGAGGTGGGAGAGTGAGTGTAGAGTAGAGAGGGGAGGAGTAGAGTGGGGAGAGTAGAGTGGGAGATTAGAGTGGGGAGAGTGGTAGTGTAGAGTAGAGAGGAGAGATTAGAGTGGGGAGAGTAGAGTAGAGTAGAGAGGGAGATTAGAGTGGGTAGAGTAGAGTGTAGAGAGTGAGAGAGGGAGATTAGAGTGGGAGAGTAGTGTGGGAGAGAGGGGAGATTAGAGTGGGAGAGTAGTGTAGAGGTAGAGAGGGAGATTAGAGTGGGGAGGTAGTGTAGAGTAGAGAGGGGAGAGTAGAGAGGGGAGAGTAGAGTGGGGAGAGTAGAGTGGGGAGAGTAGAGTGGGGAGAGTAGAGTGGGGAGAGTAGTGTAGAGTAGAGAGGGGAGAGTAGAGAGGGGAGAGTAGAGTGGGGAGAGTAGAGTGGGGAGAGTAGAGTGGGGAGATTAGAGTGGGGAGAGTAGTGTAGAGTAGAGAGGGGAGATTAGAGTGGGAGAGTAGTGTAGAGTGAGAGGGAGATTAGGTGGGAGAGTAGTGTAGAGTGAGAGAGGGAGAGTAGAGAGGGGAGAGTAGAGTGGGGAGAGTAGAGTGGGAGAGTAGAGTGGGAGATTAGAGTGGGAGAGTGGTGTAGAGTAGAGAGGGGAGAGTAGAGAGGGGAGAGTAGAGTGGGGAGAGTAGAGTGGGGAGAGTAGAGTGGGAGATTAGAGTGGGGAGAGTAGTGTAGAGTAGAGAGGGGAGAGTAGAGTGGGGAGAGTAGTGTAGAGTAGAGAGGGGAGATTAGAGTGGGGAGAGTAGTGTAGAGTAGAGAGGGGAGAGTAGAGTGGGGAGAGTAGAGTGTAGAGTAGAGAGGGAGATTAGGAGTGGGGGAGAGTAGGTGGGGAGAGTAGTGTGGGAGTAGAGAGGGGAGAGTAGAGTGGGAGAGTAGAGAGGGGAGATTAGGGAGTGGGGAGGTAGAGGTGGGGAGAGTGGTGTGGGAGGTAGAGTGGGGAGAGTAGAGTGGGGAGAGTAGAGTGGGGAGATTAGAGTGGGGAGAGTAGTGTGAGGTAGAGAGGGGAGATTAGGAGTGGGAGAGTAGTGTAGAGTAGAGAGGGAGAGTAGAGTGGGAGAGTAGTGTAGAGTGAGAGGGGAGATTAGAGTGGGGAGAGTAGTGTGAGTGAGAGGGGAGAGTAGAGTGGGAGAGAGTGTAGAGAGTAGAGAGGAGATTAGGGAGTGGGGAGTAGAGTGGGGAGAGTGGTGTGAGAGTAGAGTGGGAGTAGAGAGGGGAGAGTAGAGTGGGGAGAGTAGTGTAGAGTAGAGAGGGGAGAGTTGAGGGGAGAGTAGAGTCAAATCAAATCAAATGTTATTTGTCACATACACATGGTTAGCAGATGTTAATGCGAGTGTAGCGAAATGCTTGTGCTTCTAGTTTCCGACCATGCAGTAGTATCTAACAAGTAATCTAACAAATTCACAACAACTACCTTATACACACAAGAGTAAAGGAATGAATACAGATATGTACATATAAATATATGGATGGCGATGGCTGATCGGCATAGGCAAGATGCAGTAGATGGTATGGAGTACAGTATATACACATATATATATGAGATGAGTAATGTAGGATATGTAAACATTATATAAATGGCATTGTTTAAAGTGGCTAGTGATACATTATTTCATCCAATTATAATTATTAAAGTGGCTAGAGATTTGGAGTCGATGGCCGAGCGGCATAGGCAAGATACAGTAGATGGTTTTAGTGTACAGTGTATACATTTGATATGAGTATGTCGGATACGTAAACATTATATACAAAATTGTTTAAAGTGGCTAGTGATACATTTGTTACATCCAATTCCTATGTTTAAAGTGGCTAGAGATTTAAGTCAGTATATTGGCAGCAGCCACTCAATGCGTAGTGATGGCTGTTTAACAGTCTGATGGCCTTGAGATAGAAGCTGTTTTTCAGTCTCGGTCCCAGCTTTGATGCACCTGTACTGACCTCGCCTTCTGGATGATAGCGGGGTGAACAGGCAGTGGCTCGGGTGGTTGTTGTCCTTGATGATCTTTTGGCCTTCCTGTGACATCGGGTGGTGTAGATGTCCTGAAAGAGCAGGTAGTTTACCCCGGTGATGCGTTGTGCAGTCCTCACTACCCTCTGGAGAGCCTACTACGGTTGTGGGCGGAGCAGTTGCCGTACCAGGCGATGATACAGCCCGACAGGATGCTCTCGATTGTGCATCTGTAAAGGTTTGTGAGTGTTTTTTTGGTGACAAGACGAATTTCTTCAGCCTCCTGAGGTTGAAGAGGCGCTATTGTGCGCCTTCTTCCTGCACGCTGTCTGTGTGGGTGGACCAATTCAGTTTGTCCGTGATGTGTACGCCGAGGAACTTAAAACTTTCCACCTTCTCCACTACTGTCCACTCGATGTGGAGAGTGGTGAGAGTAGTGCAGAGAATAGAGAGGGGAGAGTTGAGGGGAGAGTAGAGTGCAGAGTAGAGAGTGGAGAGGGGAGAGTAGAGTGTAAAGAATAGAGAGGGGAGAGTTGAGAGGAAAGTAGAGTATAGAGTAGAGAGTAGAGAGTTGAGAATGGAAAGTAGAGATTAGAGAGGGGAGAGTAGAGTGTAGAGGAGAGTGGAGTGTAGAGAATAGAGAGGGAGAGTTGAGGGGAGAGTAGAGGGAGAGTAGAGAGTTGAGGGGAGAGTAGAGAGTAGAGAGTTGAGGGGAGAGTAGAGAGTTGAGGGAGAGTAGAGTGTAGAGGGAGAGTTGAGAGGAGAGTAGAGAGTTGAGGGAGAGTTGAGAGAGTTGAGGGAGAGTAGAGAGTTGAGGGGAGAGTTGAGGGGAGAGTAGAGGGGAGAGTAGAGAGTTGAGGGGAGAGTAGAGGGGAGAGTAGAGAGTTGAGGGAGAGTAGAGAGTTGAGGGGAGAGTAGAGTGTAGAGGGGAGAGTTGAGGGGAGAGTAGAGAGTTGAGGGGAGAGTTGAGGGGAGAGTTGAGGGGAGAGTAGAGAGTTGAGGGAGAGTAGAGAGTTGAGGGGAGAGTAGAGAGTTGAGGGGAGAGTAGAGAGTTGAGGGAGAGTAGAGGGAGAGTAGAGAGTTGAGGGAGAGTAGAGAGTTGAGGGAGAGTAGAGTGTAGAGGGAGAGTTGAGGGAGAGTAGAGAGTTGAGGGGAGAGTTGAGGGGAGAGTTGAGGGGAGAGTAGAGTGTAGAGTAGAGAGTTGAGAGGGGAGAGGAGAGAGTTGAGAATGGAGAGTAGAGAATAGAGAGGGGAGAGTAGAGAATAGAGAGGGGTGAGTAGAGTGTAGAGGGGAGAGTAGAGAATAGAGAGGGGTGAGTAGAGTGTAGAGGGGAGAGTAGAGAATAGAGAGGGGTGAGTAGAGTGTAGAGGGGAGAGTAGAGAATAGAGAGGGGTGAGTAGAGTGTAGAGGGAGAGTAGAGAATAGAGAGGGGTGAGTAGAGTGTAGAGGGAGAGTAGAGTCGAGGAGTGAGAGTAGAGATAAAATAGGGGAGAGTAGAGAGGGGAGAGTAGAGATTAGAGAGTTTAAATATAGGAGAGTGAAAAAATGTATAAATCAATCCCTTGAATTTTATGCCTGCGTAATTTGAGTTTCCCAATGTTCATTTAATTAGATGTTTTTAAACATTAACATTATCTTATATAAATTACCATAATCTTTCTCAGTCTCATATAATATTGTATCTCCTGCTCAAAGACTACAATTACCATTACATCATTTTCGAATCCATTTCAGAAATCATTACTTTGTTAGATCTGGCTTCGTTCCATTGATTCAGACACTTCATGACGTGCCCAAGAGGTCGTAAGCTCTGAATGAGCAGCGAGGGTGGACACTAGGCTTTAGTGATGGACTACGTCCCAAAATGGCACCCTATTCCCTATATGGTGCCCTCTGGTCAAAAGAAGAGCACTTTGTAGGGAATAGGGTTCCATTTGGGATTCAGTCATGGACTCTGTTATTGCAGAATTGGTGAAGTTAATTGGTTCCTCTGATCAAGCACAGAGGATGGTCAGTCTGAGGTATGTGATTGATGGGATGCCAGTTGTTAAAGTGCTGGAGGTATAAAGCTTCTTGCTGTGTGAGCTTTTCAAACTGTCATTGGGGTGCAGAAAAGTCAAGCTGTGAGGTTAGTCTCTCTCTCTCTCTCTCTCTCTCTCTCTCTCTCTCTCTCTCTCTCTCTCCAGTCACTTTGTCATTTGCTTTATGATCCATTGTATTGAAATGTTTTTCCAACCTGACAGGTGTGTTAGTTGTCAAGCCATTTGGATGTCATTGCTGTTATTATGGTAAGCTGCTGCTATAGCTGCTGTGAATAATTCATTGTGTTTCGTGTGGTGCTTCTCAAATGGCACCCTATTCCCTATATAGTAGTGCACTACGTAGGGAATAGGCTGCCATTTGGGAACACTCCATGCGTTGTAAAGGATATTCACTACGGAGTTGAATCAAACATGTTAGTTAGTGTGATGCTGTAGCAGACACAGTGGGGAAGGGGGTTATATAACTGTAAACCACAGAAAATATTGTTAAGCACAAAATGTATGATATCTACAAACTTTGAATTGAAATTAAAACTCCACAAATCAATAAAGAATAAAGTGTACATGGGCATTGAATATGTTTTTTTTGAACACAAAGCGGTAAACTACCCCATTTAGCCAAGCCATGCGTAGCTACCGTTTAACATCAACGACAACGGAAGCTGCAGAGACAGTCAGACTGAGGGTCATTATCACTACACTGAGCTAACAGGCTCAAGATGAATCTGCTTCGCCTCATTTCTATTGCATTTAGGCTATCATGGTTATGACTACACACATGTACACATACAAACACAAATAAACACACACACACACATACACACACAAATAAACACACACACACATACACACACAAATAAACACACACACACATACAAACACAAATAAACACACACACATACAAACACAAATAAACACACACACACATACACACACAAATAAACACACACACATACACACACAAATAAACACACACACACATGCACACACAAATAAACACACACACATACACACACAAATAAACACACACACACATACAAACACAAACACACACACACATACAAACACAAATAAACACACACACACATACAAACACAAATAAACACACACACACATACAAACACAAATAAACACACACACACATACAAAAACCGCACACACTGTTAATGTGAATGCAGTTGGGTGCGTTGACTTCGGGGCATCCATCCAGAATCCTAGATATGACAGGATGCGTTTGGCGTGAATATCCACAAGGTCGTTTCAGAAGACTATACATGCACACAACCTGGAATTATGGCCCTTCCTACAGTTGGCAGAACTGGATTGCTGAATCCACCCTTTTGTTAGCTACTGCAGTATGGCAATGTCTCGTCTGACACCTAAAGAGAAAAACGAGAGGTAGAGGAGAGATAGCAGAGAGGTAGATGAGAGATAGCTGAGGGATAGAGGAGAGATTGCCAAAAGATAGCAGAGAGGAGAGGAGAGATAGCCGAAAGATAGCAGAGAGGTAGAGGAGAGATAGCCGAGTGATAGAAGAGAGAGAGGAGAGATAGCAGGAGAGATAGAGAGAGAGATAGACAGAAGAGAGGCAGAGGCAGAGAGAGAGATAGCCGAAGATAGCAGAGAGAGAGAGAGAGGAGATAGAAGAGAGAGAGAGGAGATAGTGGAGAGAGGTAGAGAAGAGAGATAGGAGACAGAGAGAGAGAGGAGAGATAGAGGAGAGAGAGAGAGAGAGAGAGAGAGAGAGGAGAGGAGACAGGGGAGAGAGAGAGAGAGAGAGGTAGAGGAGACAGGAGAGAGAGAGAGGAGAGAGGAGACAGGAGAGAGAGAGAGAGAGAGAGGAGAGAGAGAGGAGAGAGGTAGAGGAGACAGGAGAGAGAGAGAGAGAGAGAGGAGACAGGAGAGAGAGAGAGAGAGGAGAGGAGACAGGAGAGAGAGAGGAGAGAGGAGAGAGGAGAGAGGAGAGAGGAGAGAGGAGAGAGGAGAGAGGGAGAGGAGAGAGGAGAGAGAGAGAGAGAGGAGAGAGGGAGAGAGGGAGACAGGAGAGAGAGAGGAGAGAGGGGGAGAGAGGAGAGAGGAGAGGTGGGGAGACAGGTAGAGAGGGGAGAGAGAGGAGAGGAGGAGTAGAGGAGACAGGAGAGAGAGAGGTAGAGGAGAGAGGGAGACAGGAGAGAGGAGAGAGGAGAGAGGTAGAGGAGAGAGGAGAGAGGAGAGAGGAGAGAGAGGAGAGAGGAGAGAGGGAGAGGAGACAGGAGAGAGGAGAGAGGAGGAGGAGAGAGGGAGACAGAGAGAGAGGAGAGAGGAGAGGGGTAGAGGAGAGGTGGGGAGAGAGGAGGACAGGAGAGAGGGAGAGAGAGGCAGAGGAGAGGGAGTAGAGGGAGAGGAGAGAGGAGAGAGGGGGAGAGAGGAGACAGGAGAGAGGGAGAGAGGAGAGGAGAGGAGAGAGAAGGAGGACAGGAGAGGAGAGAGAGGGAGAGAGTGGGGAGAGAGGAGCAGAGAGAGAGGAGAGAGGAGAGGGAACAGGAGAGAGGGAGAGAGGAGAGGAGAGAGAGGAGAGTAGAGAGGAGACAGGAGAGAGGAGGAGAGGAGGGAGAGAGAGAGGGACCAGGAGAGAGGAGAGAGGTAGAGAGGGAGAGGGCTAGAGGTAGACAGGAGAGAGGAGAGGAGAGCAGAGAGGGAGAGAGGAGAGAGAGGAGAGGTAGAGAGGGAGAGAGGTAGAGAGAGAGGAGACAGGAGAGAGGAGAGAGGGAGAGAGGCAGAGGAGAGAGGAGACAGGGTAGAGGCAGGAGGAGAGGAGAGAGGAGAGAGGTAGAGGAGACAGGAGAGAGAGAGACAGGGTAGAGGACAGAGGTAGAGGAGACAGGAGGTAGGAGGGAGGAGATAAATATATAGAGAGAAATGAGAGAGTGCAGAGAGGTAGAGAGGGAGGTGGGAGAGATTGAGAGGAGACAGGAGAGGGACAGAGAGAGAGGAGAGAGGTAGAGGGAGACAGGAGACAGGAGACAGACACAGAGACAGGTACACAGAGAGGAGACACCACACATACAGAGCCACACAGGAGAGAGGAGAGAGGACACACAGACAGACAGACAGAGAGAGCACACATAACACACAGAGAGACATACACACACAGACACACATAGACACAGAGCTACTAAGACACACATTACAGAGACAGAACACAGGAGACAGGAGACATAAGACTATTACATACAACATAGACACACATACACACAGACACAGAGAGAGATACACAGACAACACAGCCACAGGACACTACAAGGAGAGCCAGACAAGAGAGAGACTACACATGCACACAAGAGACAGCACAGACACACACAGAGACAGGACACACAGGCATACAGAGAGAGACACACAGAACACACACATACAACATACATGCACACAGACACATACAGCACATAACATACTACACACATGCACACACACAGACATATACATACACATTTACATACAGAGACAACATACATACAACATGCACAGACATATATTATTACATATATATATATTATATATTACATATATATTTACATATATATAGACACATACATATATATATTATATATATATATATATTATATATATACTATATATATATATATATATAAGTATTATTACATATATATATATATATTATATATATATATACATATATATTATTATATATTACATATATATATATACATATATATACTATATATACACATATTAATAAGTATATACATATTACATATATATATATATATATACATATATATATTATTTACACATATTACATATATATATTAATATATATATTACATATTACATGTATATATTACATATTATACATATATATTATATATATATATACATATATACATATATATATTATTACTATTTATATAAGTATATATATATATATATATATTACATATAAGTGCATATCACATATATATATTATATAGACATATACACATATATATATATATATATATATATATGCTATACATATATTAATACTATATATACATACATAA